>JAVJIF010023476.1:0-86771 GCA_038442645.1 Agave tequilana
TGATTATTTGATTTGCATTTTGGTCTGCATTATGAACATATTAAGATTTTTTTTGTGATTACACTAATACTATTCATAAGACCAAGAATGCAAATCAACATAGTAAGACCAAACATATAGAAATTTGATATCACTTTCTTAGAGACCATTATGAAAAAAGGCGATATTAAAATTGGTTATGTTTCTACCGATTTTTAATTGGCCGATATTTTTACAAAACCTCTTGATTATAATAGATTTTTTTACATTTGTGGTGAATTCAATGTTTGTATGATGGATCCTTCATTCGTATGTTAGAATTTTGAATTTCAATTCGATATCTCTCTCATATTATTTGTTTTTCAATTCATTTTTAATTTCAATTGGTTTCAATTTTTTTTTGCCTTCGTGTTTATACTTTAAATTTGTTTCAATTGGTATTCATTTGGTAGTTGAATATCATAATTTCAAAATTGGTGTCTTTTATATCCTTTTTGATGCATGACAAAAAGAAGGAGAAGAAGTATGTTGAGTAACTTGTGTTATATTATATCATTTTATCATTAAATCCATTCTCATGTTTTTATGCAACATTTAGTTAGTTATCTTACTCTTTATTACATATCTTTTGGCGAATGAAGAATGGACAGATGAATGGCCGTTTCTATGCATATAGTTCTAAATTGTCAATTCTATAATATGCATGTGACTTGTTTATTATTGATATATATTCATTTGTCATGTTGAACTTGAATTTTATGAGCATAATTTCAGGGGGAGCTTTTCAAGCTCTTCACATTTTTTGGAAAACAACTCATGAGTTTTGTCATTATTAAAAGAGGAAAATTGTTGGCCCAAGGGTACAATTGTTGGCCCAAAGGCCTTCCACTCTAGTTTTGATGATGATTAACTCATGTAGTTATGTTTACTAATAATTGTGTGTTTAAAATTTTAGATCATTTAACCAAGATATTAGTTGGTGATTAGCTTCTACAAGGAGTTTAGAAGCTTCACAAGTGATTCCAGGGCTCAAGCTTCAAGATCACACTTGCCTAACCCATGGATGGAGTTTTGGAGCAAGTCAACTTGAAGATGGAAGATCGTCAAGAAGACTTAGGTATCCTAGTGTTTAGTGTGTTTAGATCCATTTGTAAAGCTTAGTATAGTTGATATGCTCAAGTGCACAACACACACAAATTTTATGTTTGGATTTGGTTTTCATGAATAGTTGATCAAACAAGTTTAATTGATATATGTATAGTTGTTTCATCTATACATGCATGCTTATTTTAAACAAACTTATTTTGATATGTCTATTCATGAGTTTAGGAAAAATCAGATTTCCTATTAAAAAATCCAAGTTTGATAAAAATACATGTTTTGATTTTTGGTAAAAATGATAAAACATAAAAATAGTTCATATTGATTGATATTTGAGCTAAACTTTTTACCACATGTTTATATATCAATGAAAATGATAAAACAATTTTTGGGTATTTTTACAAGACTTAAAAGAATTTTTAGAAAAATATTTTACATGTGTTTTCTGTCCCAGAACAGTGGCTGACAGGCCTGGTTGGCCGACCGCACGAGTCGACCGCACCAGAGGCCGGTCGACCCATGGGGTCGACCGACGTGCACAAGCCTGTGCACGTTTGGCAGACACAGGGACGGTCGGCCGGGCGGCCGACGGGACCTGAGAGCAGTGCTCTCTGTTTATTTGGGTCGACCGGGCGGTCGACCGGGTTGCCCCAACGGTCATATTTCTGACCGTTGGCGGTCGCGCCGGGCCGGCCGACCGGTAGCCTGTCAGGCTGCCAGATCAGCCTAACGGCTAGTTTTCTGATGGGCCTATTTAAACCCCATTTCTTTGGGATTTTGGCCCAGATTTTTTAGAGCTAATATTTCCTGACTTCTTCAGTGTTTTAAACAAGTATTCAAAAGAGTTTTAAGTGCCAAAAGATCAATCTTATTTGTTTTGAGTGTTTTGTTTATTTCAAAGAAATTAGGGTTTTGGGAATTAGTTTTTGAGCTAAAATTTCTATATCATTTTTGGTATTTTCCCAGAGAATTTCTTTGATCAAAACACTTGTTTTCCACACTTGAGCTATCTTCTATCCTATTCTATTAGGATCTTGTTTTTGTGGAATAGAGAAAAGAAAGAGAGGTTTTGTGGTTGAAAGATACCACCAAGTTGTAAACCCTTTTCATTGTTGGGTGCTCCCTCTTTGGTAGAGGTTGAGTTTGGTTTGTCTCCCTCTTTGGTAGAGGTTGAGGCTTGTGGTTTGCTCCCTCTAGTGAGAGGTGGAGTTTGGTTTTGTAAACCCTCTTCGGTAGAGGTGTTGGTTGTTGTTTGGCTACGGGCCTACCCCTCGGTTGTGAGGTGGTGTTTGAGAGAGGAGTTTGGTACTCCTATTGTTGTAACAAATCCTCTTCGGTAGAGGTTCCCTCGGTGGGAGATAGTGGATTGGAAATCCTACACGGTGGTGTAGGAGGGATGTAGAGCTAGGGGCTCGAACTCGAAACATATCTTGTTGTTAGCGTTTGATCCACTTGTCCCTCTAACTCTCTCTCTTTACAATTGTGCAAAGCATCATTCATTCATTCATATCATATATTGCTTGTGTTGCCTTACATCTTTTATATTGTTCATCCTTATATGCTTGGCTTGCTTGTGTGTGTGCCTCACTTGTACTTAACCACAAGAGCTTCACATAGCACCTCAACCATATTTAGGGGAATCAGAGGAGTTAGTTCAGAGCCCTTCACGGGGAATTCGGCTACACTTGTGTGTTGTATTAAGTGTGTTGCAAGAATTGTTTAAGCTTTCGCATTTAGAGCACTTAGTTCACTAGATTAGCACTTGCACCTATTCACCCCCCTCTAGGTGTTTTTCAACAATCACCATTTATATTTTGCTGATTACAAAACTCATGTGTTTATGAGCTACTAATCAAGTTCAAGTGTTTTTAAGATTACATGGTTCAAGAATTAAGATCTCGTTTTATTCTTCCTCAAATGAAGGTATTGAAATATTCAAGTTGATTCAAGTATGGGATCCAAACTCGGAAGATCAAAACGTGAATTTTTTAGAAGCCCACTAGAAGAAGACTTGAAGATAGTATAACCCTTGTAAGAAATTAGATTGTTTAAATTTAAAGTGTTATATTGATACTCAAAAAGTTTCACACACACACATTTTTTTTTTTTCAAAATAACTAGTTTTTAATCTAGTTCATCTATACATGTTTTGATCTCTTACTATGATTTTTATATCTATACGTTACATGTATTTCATGATTTAAATTATTATCAAAATAATTTTAACACATATATTTTATTTCAAAAAATAGACATATTTAAAAACAAAGTTTTTGAGATTTTGTGCCTTGGTCGGTCAACCGCCCGGTTGACCGCCCAAGTATGCAGTGAGTTCTGCACAGTTCTCGATCGACCGAGCGGTTGACCGAATGTGCACACAGATATTCAAACATCTATGCACGGGGGATCGGCCGACCACCCGTCGACTGACACTCTGGAACTCGTTTAGCCATTGGGATCTGTCCACCGGTCGGTCAATCGATTTAGATCGAGCTCTCTTGCAGGAGTTTTTGTCTCTGGTTCTCGG
Organism: Agave tequilana; assembly: GCA_038442645.1. Classification (NCBI taxonomy): domain Eukaryota; kingdom Viridiplantae; phylum Streptophyta; class Magnoliopsida; order Asparagales; family Asparagaceae; genus Agave; species Agave tequilana. The sequence goes on from JAVJIF010023476.1 coordinate 3,608, forward strand.
TCGATCGCTGGCAACGGCTATTTTAAATCGTTGTGGCCGGTCGAACGCCCCGGTCGACAGCCAAACTACCAGAAAAGGCAAACGGTTAGTTTTCAATGTAAACTATTTTTGTCTTTTTTTTCAAACGAGCATTTTTCACTTTATTAGGGTTTTACAACTATTTTATTCCCAGATTAATTCTCTAATAATATTTAACTATTTCCTATTAATAGGAGTCATTGGAGAGAGTTTCAAATAAAGAATTATCAAGAAAAAATCAAGAGAAAGTTTTGACAAAATGTTTGAAAATTTTCAAAGTTCCAAAGAGCATTCATTCCAAATCTCTTTTCAACTGATTTTTCTCTCACACAAACTTCTCAAGCCTCAAATTTCATTTCTAAATTCAAAAGAAGTTGTAGAGAGTTTGTGATCTTGTGGTCGCCAAGTGCTTGTATTCTTTATTGATTTTGTGCTCACCTGTTATGTAGAGGTTTGGAGATTCGATTGAGGCTCCGGGTCTTGTGTAGACCACTGTATTGAGTCCTTTGTGAAAATCCTTAATGGATAGTGAAAATCCTTCACGTGTGAAGGCCAGGACGTAGAGCAAGTTGCTTGAACCTCGAAATAAATTTAACGTTTGTGATTGTCATTTTTCTTACTCTTGCTTATACTCCACTTGCTTTACATTGCTAATACTTGCTTTTATTGCTTATATTATTTATACTTGTCAGTTTTCTTATTTAAGCAAGAAGGCGATTGTGCACCTCAACTCTTGTTAAAGGGAAACAATGAAGAGAAATTCCAGAACCCTTAATTGAGAATTCGGCTTCACTTCTTGTTTTTGAGTTGACTGTTTTAGTTGTGATTTTTAAATTATTGTATTTCTACATTTTGATTAGCTATCATCTATTCACCCCCCTCTAGGTAACTTTCAATGTGACATTAGAATATATATAAACAATAAAGATAATTCATATACACATACATGCATGCTAGACATGTTCATGCATCCAAAAGTCTAAACACATATTTCTAACAATATAATAATATAAAATGATTACAACCATCACGCGATTTTATGAGTTTGCAAAAGAAAACCCTTTCCCGTCGATTTTCTATAGAGTAGCTCTACTTGCTTTTTATATTAAACCATATCTAAAGATCATAAGTTTAATAGAAGTCAAAATTTAAGCATCCTTTTTCACTAGAGAATAGTCTTTCGGTAAATAAAGAGAAACTTTCACTAAACTCAACTCAACTTTTAACTTAAATCACATTACGCAACTTCTCCTAAATTCAAAAATCATCAGTTTACCCCGCTATAATTTGAAAACTCAAGAGGGGGGGTTACAACATTAAGTAAAGGTATATAATGACCTTTATGGCCTTAACCTCGGACCCGTTTCTTCTTCTGTTGAATGTGAAGATATACGAGGTTCCCAGTCTTCTCATAGTTCCACGCAACATAATCCTTCCCAAATGCGAGAAAGGAGCTCATGTCGACGAACAAACCCCTTCTGATCTCTGAAAAAGAGCAAAACCACTAGGGTTAGGGTTTTGGCGATCGAGACTAAGGAACAAAATTGAGAAGTGGGATGATTGGCTGGTACCGGGGGTGTCGAAGGAGATGCAGCACTCGTGCTTGTAGATGCGGTTCGTTGGCTCAGGAATTCGAACCCTAGAGAGATGAGAGCGGAGGAGCTCCATCTGAGATTGAGAGCGAGAGGCGAGAGCGATGAGAAATTCGAGGAGAATTGAGAGAATGAGAGAGAGATGAACGAAAAAAGCTTGGAGGGGTTTGGAATCTGGGAGTTAGGGTTTACTGCTTGCGGCGGAGACTCCAGGATTTGTACGGACCGGATCGAACTTGTACTGGATTCGACCCGAATGAGGCCCAAACACTAAATTTATAGAATGAGTGGAGAAACTATTTTTGAATAATAATGATATAAGTCGTGTATTGTTTTATTGGAAAGAATTCTCTTTATCATTTATTTATATAATCAAATTAAGTTAATAATAAAAAAATCATACAATTTCATGTCTTTTTATCCATACATTAAGTGATTAAATAAAATATGTTATATTAACCGTAGAAAAAAAATATATATCATTTGATGCATAGGTAAAAAAGTCCGAAATCATATAATTTTTCATTATTTGCCTAATTTGAATATGTAGATCAAATTGTTAGCCTAACTTCAATATGCGGATCAAGATGAATAGTTCAGATTATTCATAGTGTGGTCAACTATGAAATTCTCGCAAAGCTCAGTTTGAGAACCATTATCATATGATCATTTCGCTATATGTATAATTTAAAGGACACATTAGAAACACTTTATCCTATATGTACAATTTACAACTACTCTTAAAAGCAAATAGAAAACACGCGCATATTTTCTTTTCCCTCCCTCCTTGTGTCTCCCCTCTATTTTTCCTGTCTTTTTATTTTTTCATAATTTAATTTTATTTTAAATATTGTCCCACTGCAATTAAAACTCTTGTAACATATAAACTCTCTCTATACTTTTTTTTCTATTTTTTTTTCAAATTGAAACTCTTTAATTAGGAAAACTCTATTTTCTCTCTTTTTTTCCCCCTAAAATCTAAACATCAAATAAAATTACTTCTTTGTTAAAAAAAAAGAAGAAGAAGAAACTTTCTCTCAACACATCCACGTGAAAGAAAAATATCTCTTCTGGATGCAGCTACCTTGTGTGGAAGTCCAGAAAAGAGTTAAAGGTAAAGCATTTGGACCATTAGAAATCAGTTGGGTACTTGGAAGATTTTCTTTTTATTGACGTGAAGTATTTATGATTACTTTTTTACCCAGCATTCATATTTAATTACAAAAGATATAGCGAAGCAAGAGGCATAGAAAGACTAAACGTTTATTTTCTTAAGATAAAAATATGAGGTAAAATCTCCCCCATTATTTCATTAATAAGAATTTAACGGAACATTTCAAAAAAAAATTGTACAAACTTGTATAAAAACACATACACAATTTGATCTTTCAAAAAAAAAAATGAAAAAAAAAAAAAATCAAAGCCTTCGGAGAATCCTCTATTGTAGTTGCGACGTCTGTAGGTCGGATCCATCCAATCCTTCGGTTGAGGAGAGAGATCACGATTTCAATAGTAGGATTTTCGGTCAAAGACCAAACGAATTATTCAGGCGGTGCATTTGAAAAACTTGAAGGGCAAGATGCCAAGAGTCCAGTGTCAGGTCTCCTTTGTTTTGTTTCCATTGTAACTGCAACAGGAGACTTTTCTGTGTCAAAATTTACTAGGAAAAGGGGGATTTGGTCCAGTTTACAAGCTTAGTTTTCACACTAATCTCCTAACTATCACTTTCCCCTCAAAAAGACTGTTACGTTATAGGCTGAATAAAATGTTTAATCGATCTTTACGACCATAGACTAATTCCTTCAAAACTTTGATTAGTCCCCCCAGTGACTATTCAGAGCCTTTAATACTTGAACAATATTGTATACACACAGTAATTGACATAAAGATTTGATACTGTTCACAAATAAATTGCTGTAAAAAGACAGTCCAACAAAAGTCAAGGACAATGCCTGAAGGAATTCAGGAATGAGGTTCAGTGATCTCCAAGCAGCAGCACAGGAATCTCGTTAGGCTCCTGGGTTGCTGCATCCAAGAAGAAGAAAAAATATTGACCTATAAAATCCAGTCCTTGGACAACCAAAGATCCATTTGCAACCTGATCACGGATCAGTTCAACAAAATTGGGTCAAAAGCCGGACTCGAACCAGAAACTGACCGGATCCAATCTGTCCAACAACAGCAGGATCATGATTTCTCTATTCTCTCATCAAGAAAGTTGCATTCAAACCTGACGGCTGGCAGCCCATCTTTCTCTTACGTCCCCCTTCAATTATCTTAAAAAGCTATGTCATGTATGTCCTCATTTCTGACTAGTCTCAGGCTAGTTGCAGCATTTGCCGGGTCAATAAACACAGCGTCAATGGTTGCTCTCCCTTTCTGGAGAACAGGTTAAGAATTGAGATGCCAACCTCACCATCTTCTCTATGCTCATGAGAGGATGAATTCTCTCTTAGTATTCCTCTCTCTCACCTCGCTCTTCCTCCTCGCACAAGCTACAGACACCTTGACTCCAGGCCAAGCCCTCACTGATGCAATACCCTCGTGTCCGCAAACGAGGTTTTCGAGCTTGGCTTCTTTAGCCCTGAGACCTCAACAAGTCGTTACATCGGAATTTGGTACCGTAACTTCTCCACAAACACCGCCCTCTGGGTGGCCAACCGCGAATCTCCAGTTCCGGACAGGTCTGGTTCCCTCACAATTTCGGCAGATGGAAATTTGGTTCTCGTTGACAGCAACCAAAGGTCGTGTGGTCATCCAATGTTTCCTCACTAACATCAAACCAAACAATCGTCAAGCTGGCAGACAGTGGCAACCTGCAGCTTAAAAATTCAGTAGGCGTGGTTTGGCAGAGCTTTGACAATCCTACAGATACATACCTTACAGGTATGCAGGTTGGGCTCGATATGAAGACCAACGTGAACCAATTATTCACATCATGGAAGAGTAGCATCGACCCAGCAGTCGGAACTACTCGATGGGAATCGATCCTGATCGATCAACACAGATATTCATGTGGGACGGGGCGAAGCCCAGGTGGCGGTCAGGGCGGTGGAACGGACAGGTGTTTAGTGGGACTCAAGGTATGGTGCCAATGTATACTTATGGATTCAAGCTTAGTAACTTTCAACTGGAAGGAAAGATGTACTTCTACTATTCATCCTTCAATGCCTCGCAAAGATATTCTAACTTGGGATGGGATATTGAAGCACTTGATCTGGAGGAATGACACCCAGGTTTGATACAAATTTAGCCTCACTCAGAAAATTTATCATTACCATTATCAGATTGTTAAGAAGTTAATATATGATGTACTTTTTCTTTCTCGCAAATTCACACATTAAAATCATTTGATAGCCTAAATTGGTCTTTTTCAGATGCAGACTTATTAATAAGGGACGCGATTACTCTACCATAGGCATGGATATGAAAATCTTAAGACCAATCTATCTTTATCTTCTTTTGTAAAAGAATACATATTTCAAATTCAAGAGACTTCATCTTAAATATGTTGGCCCAGAGGCCCTTCACTCTAGTTTTGATGATAACTAACTCATGTGTTATAGTTTACTAATAATCTTGTGATATTTAGTTTCAGATATTTAATCAAGATATTAGTAGGTGATCAGCTTCAACAAAGGTGTTTTGGAGCTTTCACATGGTGATTCAAGAGCTCAAGCGTCAAGTTCACATCTAGCACTCGTTTGGAGTCAAACTCGGTGGATCACGTTTGGATCGAGTCGGCTTGGAGACGGAGTTCTACAAGAAGATATCGGTTTGTTTAGTTAAGATTATGTTTAGATCTCATGTAAAGATTAGATAGTGTGATATGCTTAAGTTCACAATACACACACAAGTTTAATGTTTTGATTTTTCAGTTAACCGATCTTGGTTTCATGAATAGATAGAATCAAAACAAGTTTACATGGTTTAATGTATATTAGATTTGATCTATATACATCTATACTTCATCTATTTAGAAAAATTTATTTTGATAGTCTACTTCATGAGTTTGGAGTTTTTGTGTTTAAACAAAACTTTTTTCGGATTTAATGTCAAAAACATAGATATAATACCTTTCATGTATATTGGATTCAATTCATATACAACATGCTTAAAAGTTGTTTAAATATCATGTTTTTGTATTTACATGTGCTTTGGAGAAATCGGATTTCCATTTCAAAAATTCAGTTTTAGAAAAATATAGTTTTTGGTTTAAGGCAAATTTTCTATCACACAAAAATGGTTCAAATTGTTTGAAATATGTGTTGAATTTTTGTCACACATATATTTCAAAGATCTAATAAGAACTGATTTTTGTAGAATTTATATGATTTTATGAGATTTAATAGAAGATAAAAACTCAAGTTTTTAAATCTTATAATGGCTGGACTGGCTGTCTGCCGGTCGACCGGGCCGGTCGACCGAGGCAGAAGTTGGTCGACCGGTCCGGTCGACTGACGTGCACAGACGTGCACGCAGCCAGGCTGGTGGGCCGGTTGACGGGTCGGTCGACCGCCAGTGAGCTTCTGCTCTCTAGAAAAGGCCCCGGTCGACCGGTAGAGAGCTATGCTCTCTGTATCCAGCTCCGGTCGACTGAGCGGTCGATCGGCCAGAGAGCCGTTGCTATCTGGATTTAGGCCCGGTCGACCGGGCGGTTGACCGGTGGGCTCAACAGTATAAATTTGACCGTTGGCCGGTCGTCCGCCCGGTCGACCGGAAGGGCAAATTTGCCCTTTCCTGCTGCCAACGGGCAGAATTTCTTTGGAGTTATAAATACCCCACATTTGAGCTAATTTTCACAACAATTTTAAGAGCAAAAAATTCTCCTGTTCTTAAGTGTTTTAACAACAAGTTTTAAAAGAGTTTGGGTTTAAAGATTTGATCTTTATCTGTTTTAAAAAGGGTTGAAAAATTCAAAAGAAAAAGAAAGTCTTTATGATTGATTTTTGATCTTCATTTTTATATCTATCCTAGAAGTTTTCCCAAGAGTTTTTCTTTGTATTTTTGATTTTCAAACTCTTTATTTTCTCACACTTGAGCTATCTATCTATCCTATTTATTAGGATCTATTTTTTTTTAAAAAAAAATTGGTTTGTGATTGAAAGAGACCACCAAGTTGTAAACCCTCCTTCATTTGTGTTGATATCCCTCTTAGTGAAGAGGTGATAATTGGAGTGGTGGCTTATTGCCTATTCCCTCAAGTGTGAGGTGATTGGGGTTGTGTGGTTTTGTATCTTATCCCTCAAGTGTGAGGTTGATAGTTATTTGGCTTAGTGCCTTACCTCTAATGAGTGGTTGTATTGGTTGAGAGAGTTGTGTACTCCCAAATTGTATTTACCAAAAATTCTCAGTGAAGATTGCCTGTGTGGGAAGTCCTGTGTGGACGAGTTAGTGGAAATCCTTCTGTGTGAAGGCGGGGACGTAGAGCTGGGTGCTCGAACCTCGAAACATATCTTTGTGTTTGCGTTTGATCCACTTTCTCTAGCTTTCTCTCTTTTATATTGTGCCTTACATTGATTCATATTATTCATTCATATTTATATGCTTGGTATTGATTGTGTGTGTGCCTCACTTGTGTTGAACCAAGATAGCTTTACATAGCACCTCAACTCTTATTCAGAGGAATCAAGAGGAGTTAGTCCAGAGCCTTTCATCGAGAATTCGGCTACACTCTTTGGTTACAATAAGTGTGTTACAATTAGTTCTTAAATTCCGAATTATTTGTCATAGATTAGCCTTACACTATTCACCCCCCTCCTCTAGGTGTACTTTCAATATTGCTTGCATTTCTCAAAATTGTAACCACCCTATCACAAGCAGGTGCTCACCAAACCTGGGTTAGTATCCCTCTAAGATCTAAATCCCAGCAATTCAAAACTACCTTGTCAGTAGGGAAAATGACCATTTTCGCCAAGCAAAACTGACATTATCTCCTGCACAATCAACTCAGTTTGAGATCTTTTAACTTCAATTTAGGCAATTATACACCCTGGAAGCTTCTCCTTTTCACTGCAACCATAAAATCCTGAGCAACAGCTAAAATTCAATATTTGTATAAATACCTAGTATGTCAGTTGACCTACTTGAATATATATTGATGAGAAACAATTTCTAAGAGAAACTGCACTTCTTTATTTAAGTTGAATTTGAGTCTGCAGTATGTCCAAATAAATTCACTATTAGAACATGAAAAGAACAGAGTATCCTTTGTTTCTTGAATTGTAGAACAGAGCACATAGATCTTGCTGACTGCAATGAACATGTACTTATCTTTGTAGTATTGCCAATAGCTTCATTAGGTACAGAAATTCATCCTGTAACATGGCTGTAAATCAGATTAACTTGTGCCAATCCTCAGCAGTCTAAACACCTCGTGTGCTGATTTTGATGGGAATTTGACTGGAAAAGGGGAAGATCCGTAGACTCTAGGACTAGAGTAAGATAAACCCCATTTGAATTTGTAAGAATTCAGACAAGGAGAACAACTGTAGACCCTAGGACTAGAGTAAGATAAACCTCTTTTGAATTTGTAAGAATTAGTCATATGAGCTGAAGAAACCAGAGGTCATTTCTGTATGGTGGGAGAAAGTTCCTTGTAAAATTTTCTTGAATCAAATGAAAGATTACAGCGGATTAACACTCCGGCTATAAGAGAGGGAAGATGTTTAGACTTGAATCTCCCCTTTGTTTAATGCTGGGTTCTTGATGTGGCGGTAGATAGAAAGGAATCTTTTTTTCCGTTGACCGGGTGAACGTCAGTACCTCTTAGGAATCCTCTCTTTGGATGGCAGACGGAGTAACACAGCTCCTGTCGACCAGAAATCTCAAAGAGATTATAGGCAAAGATTAACTTATACGCAGCAAGTTGCTTGAAGAGTTGAACTCTCTTTCTTTTCGGTGGAAGCCTCGGGGCTTCTACAGCTCACAAGCGAAATTCTTCTCCAAGAATTATCTGATCAACCGACCCCTTCTCCATAGCAAACGGGGCTATTTATAGAGGTTTCAGGGGTGAACGTGCCCCTAAAAACGCTCCATAATGGGGGTTAACTTCCTCATTATGTGGGCAGTGATTGACCCAATAACGAGGGCAGTTATAACTGAGACGCGTGTTTCGGCCCTCGCGCCTTAGTGCTGCAGTGATGCAGAGACGCAGGTTTCGACCCTCGCGTCTTAATACTGCAGTGGTGCTGAGACGCGGGTTTCGACCCTCGCGCCTTGATGCCGCTGTGGTGCTGAGACGCGGGTTTCGACCCTCGCGTCTTGATGCTACAGTGAACGCGGGTTTCGACCCTTGCGTCTTGATGCTGCAGTGATGCTGAAACGAGGGTTTCGACCCTCGCGTCTTAATGCTGCAGTAATGCTGAGATTAGCCCTGCGTCTGAAGTTTGGACTCTGCTTTCTGATGACTTGTCTTTAGTGATTTTTAGACAGCCTACAGAATCCCCTCTAAAGTTTTCGATATTTCGCGGTTGACTGGGACGGATTTCGAAATACTTTGGACTTTGGTTGAGTTCATACTTCTCATGATTGGACTGACAATCATTTGAGATGCTCTGAGCTTGATCCTGTCTGGAATATGGTCTTCGTGAGTGTACTGTGAAACCCTTTGAAGCCATCAGAAATGATCGTGGCGAGTGTCTAGATACACAGTCTAGACCTTCCCGGTACTCTGAGCTTGTTGTTGGTGTACTCTGAAGCAGGGGTGAACAGTCATCTGCTTGTGCCAGTGTACTGTTGAACTGAATTGCAGAAGTAAGGACTGAATGCAAGTCCTGTAGATGTAGGGGTCATGTTGTTTTGGAAACGCAGTCTTCACTTAGAGTGGGGACACGTCTGTTAATTTGCTGCAGAGACGCGGTTCTTGTAGGGATGCTCTTTTGAGATTAAGACGCAGCTTTCGTTCTGTGAACTAGGCGCGACTTTGGCCTAGTTGAAGAGGCGCGATCTTCGGACGGAGGGACGCGATTTTCTGTTGAACACGAATCCGTGTTGTGGGCGCGTTGCCACGTGTCCAGCAGAATTGAGGGAACATCTTCCTTTTGGCGTGCGAATTTTGCGCTGCATTTAATATGCATGCCACGCGTCGGACGGGAATTAGGCCTCGAGCCAAGCGCCACGTATCTCTGCGAATCACTGTGCCTATAAAAGACAACAGTCTGTCAAGAGTCATCATTAGACTCTTCTTCTTCGATGAGCCTTTTAGGGTTAAGAAAAGCTCGAAGCTTTGTTTTTTCGTTTTCATCATCTTCAACAGTGATCTTACGGTTGAAATGGCGCCCAAGACTAAACCACTTCTTCATCTTCGAGCGCTGTCGCTCCGGAGGTTCAAATGGGTGGTTCTTCATGCAGAAGGCCCCTATTTCAGTAGTAAAACCATCTGATTGGGTTTTTGCCATTGAAGGGGCTTATAGAGTTCTTTCAACTCTTAAGTCCCTTTTGAACGTGAACCGCCAACGCGGGCTCATGCTCGTGTTTGATCTTCAGGCGCGGCTCTCGAATTGATAGATAAGATGCATGTTTGATGACCTCTGCATCCTTTCTTTATCAACTTGAGTCCATACCTACTTGTTGAACGCAGGGCCTTATTGAGCCTTGCATTTCAGACTCGACGCTCAGAATATTTCTAAGTGTGGAGAGTTCAGACGCAGACTTCTTACGATTCTTGCGTCTTATAAGATTAGACGCAAGTTTTAATGAATCTCGCGTCTGAATCCGATACTTAGAAATTTTTTTAAGTCGTGGATTTTGAAGTGCGGTCTTCATGCTAGCCTCACATTCTTTGAGTCTGAATGCAGATTTTGATGATCTCCGCGTCTGGATTCTTTCCTGCGTTTGAGTTTCAAACACTTAGCTATTTTCTTTTGGATTTCTGATCAAGTGTTGTTCCTTTGCAGTACGATACTCCTCCAACCCTTTGTCCAAAAAGTGCCACTTTGGGCACGTAGGTGGCACTGATCATAATCTAACTTTCGTGCTTCAGAGAACTGCTCCTGTGATTGCTGGTAAATGAAGGAGCGAAAGGAGAGAATTTTTAATGCCAGTATGGTGACCCTCTGAGAGATTATCTCTGATGGACTGTTTGAGACAGATTCTCGCACTCCATTGCGGAAGCCTGTTTTCCTCTTTAGTGATGACATTAACGAGGACGATAGGATGCTACACGATGGGGATTATAAGTGGCTTCGTCAGGTAGGGGACAGGAAGTTCTTTCTTCCCAACATGGAGAGGATGTACCCCTTGTCCTATCTACAACACATGTCTGTTCATCGTGTGATGGATTGGGATCTTTCCTGATTTGTCTCTGGTGTCTCGCTTGGCAGACTAGGTGCCAAAGAAGTATACTCGGCCGGCCATGGGAAAGAGGTCTTTGGTTTATTCCCTGGATTGGTCAGATCTGAATATCCGAGAGGAGAGACCCCTCAGCTTGGCACCACCTTCATCAATCAGTTCATAAAGGCTAGGGGTGATTTTCCCGTCGACTTCCGCCCGCTCGGGTGGATTCATTCTTCCAACAGATCCTGGTGGGGCAGGATGGTTGGATTTGTCCTTGTCGAGCTTAGAGCTCTGCTGGAACAGGTGGGGCTGTACCACTCGGTTAGGGCTGTGCGGTATGGCCTCCCGCAAAGCTCCCATAATTTCTATGGCATCCTGGAGCACTATAATCCTTTGACGGGCACATTTTTTACTCCCGTCGGAGAGATGGGGTTCGCTCTTCATGAGTTGTTGAAGTCTCGGGGCTTGTTATGGGAGATGCCCCTTATGAAGAATACGTTCTGACTTCTGAAGAACTTCATCTCTTGAAGAAGGAGAACCCTCAAGTATACGAGACATACTGGGAAGTGTTGTGCCACTTCCACATCTGTGGCCAAATAACCTCCTGGAGAACCAGGGGTGTCAAGCAGATGTCCTAGGCGAGTTACTTATTCAATGGTATAAATGAGAAGGACAGCCCAGTGACCAGCCTGGCTCCTAGTACTGACGAAGAAATTGCTGAGAGGATTAATGCCTCTGCAAGCTCTTACACCACGGAGTCAAATGAGGATACTTTCAAACCTGATACGGTTTTTGAAAGTTTTCATCATCAGGCCCGAGTTCCCATTTCTGACCGGGCGTTGTTGGCGGGCTTCCTTATGCTATGGCTGAAGCGTTGTGTAGTGCCAACACTGCCACATGAAGTAATCGTTGCCGATGTGGTGTATCCGGCGGTTTTGTTGGCCTATGGGAAGTCTATCGCCCTTCTCCCAGCAATGGTGGATGGATTTAAAGCGGATTACGGGCTCTAGTTAAAAGCCTGTGCCAAGTGGAGGCCATTGTCGACTATAAGGGTAGACCGGAGGTTGACTCGGAGGGAAGGCCAAGAGTAAAGACCCCTAACTCCAGGATCGAGCTTCCATATACGTACTTGATGGCTTGGTACTTATGCATTGCCCTTCACTGATGACGGCGGTGCCTCTGTCTGAGGGGTTTGTCCCTTTTGTGCAGAAGCTGGAGAATTCGAACTGGTCCAACTACTATATGTTCTTCGTTCGGAAATGTATTATGAACGCTTCGAACTATCAGCTCGACCATTGCTTCCCCGAGATTGCTGATGCATCTTACGGGGATAAATTTCCCGACCTTGCGGGACCAGATGATTTCACAAGGCTGCCGTCGGGAGTCTTCTGGTGGCTGATCAATATTCGGCCAGGGTATCTGCTCTTTCAGTAAGGGAACTCATGTACGATCGAGCCTTATATGCCGAGCCGTTTTGCTCGACAGTTCGGCTATGATCAATTATATATCGGCAACCCCAATGCTAATCTCTCCTTCACTGAGAATGTGTTTGAAGGTGCTCGGGCATGGTACTATAGCGTGGCTGGAGGGACAAAAGCTGTTTTCAGCTTGCCTCACAAGACGCCCAACTGTTACACTAGCCTTAACTTCTGTACTTGGTACTTCCTGGCTTGCAAGATGCCTGGTTTCTCAATAAATGTCTCATGCATTAAGAGCATCAAGGCATCTTATAAGGACAAATTGGAGTCCAAAAACGAGCGCGAGGTATGGAGGAATACCAGGCAGCGAGAGAAAGAAGCAGGAGGGGAAACAGGGGTGGGACCGAGAGCAGCAACACCCAAGGAGAAGTCCATTAAAAATAGTCGGCAGGTTGTGTCTAAATGTTCCCACGGCTCTACTTCCAAGGGTGAGCCTATCCCGAAGAAAGCCAAAAGAGAATCGGAGACTGAAGCTCTATTGTCCGAGGTAGTCCCTTCTGGTGTTGAGGAGCAGAGGGAGGAAAAGGAAGAGGAAGAGGAAGAGGAGATCCCCCCTCTTCGTCCCCGTGGTCTATGCAGTAGGGGCCCTATGATCCTAGAAGAAGGGGAATTTGCAGGTGAAACCATCATGGCTGAAGAGGCTGAGCGACCTGAAGTTGACTTGGTCGGGAGGGATGACGTTGAAATCCCAGGGGTTTCAACTCAGCCTGAGCCTTCTTCAGTTTATGAGAGGAGGGCTGGGATGCAATAGCCTGGGTCTCCCAATGTATTAATGCCCACTTCACGGGTTGTTGATCCCAGTCCTACTACTGGGGTGCTCAGTAGTAAAGTCTCGATTGCTGAGCCACTTGTGTTGAACTGTCATCTTCATCGTCCGAAGAACATCGATATTATTCTGGCGAAGAAGTTGATTTCAGCGATGAATCTGCTCTTCCTGATACGAGCAAATTTTCACATATTTTAGAGAAAGAGATACAAGGATGCGACCCTGTGACTGCTTCACCGATAGCAATAATTGCTGCTACCGAAGGTACTTTTCTTGTTTTCTTGAACCGTCTCCTTCTCAAGTTAGGGAAGGGTTCTGACATTTATTTTTAATTTTCAGGGCTGATTGTCGACAGTGAAGCCACCACCTCCTCTCATATCGAAGAGATGATTCAAGAGCTTGCCCAACAAGAGGGCCCTGAGGCTCCTATTATAGGGATGCCTCAAGAAAGTGCAACCGTCGAGGTCGGGGAGGCCTCAACCCCACATGACCTATCCAGGAACATGCCATCTTCTGACCCTCAACTTGGTAAGAGAATACCGACGCATTGAATATTCTCCTTTTTATTGTCATGGCTGATGTTTCGGTTGTTTGCAGAGAGCGCTGGAGTAGCTCAAGCAGAGAATCCTACGGCAAGCATTGACGCAGAAGGTAGTACAGCTCAAACCTTGACCGGGGAACCCGATGTCGCAAAGTTTGCTGTTACTCCTGTCGCAGTGGAGGCCGCTACGACAATAACCGCCCCGGAGGTATCGGTGACCATCTCAGTATCTGACGAACCTATCGTCGGCCTCACTCCTGCGCAAGATGAACCGATTCCCATCTCTCGCCCTGTCATGGAAAGGGGTTCGGGAGTACATCAGCAGAGTTCTCTCCAGTTAATGACATCATGGAAGAGCTAGCACGTCAAATGGTGCAGCAATTCTTTACTTCCATGAGATCTTGTATTGACCTCATTCTTTCTGGGGGCAGCTCTTTCAAGTTTGCCCGCATACTTCTCGAAAATTAGATCGAGAACATTGGCCATACTGGGAGTCCTTCGCAGGCTAGGGCATGCCTGATGCTGGTGGAGCAACTGGGGAGCCATCTGAAGGAGCTCAAGACTCTGGAGAATGCTGGTTCAGTAGATGAGGCTCGGACAACCCTGAATAAGCTTCTTACCGCTTAAGAACATGAGCGAAAGGAGATGGAGGAACAAATAGCTGAAGTAGGGGTGAGCAGAGTTCGGTTATAACCGAAATAACCGATCAAAAATCGAAACCCAAATCCAAACCGAACCGAACCGCTCTAATTCGGTCGGCTTTCGGTTTTGTGTTCCAAAACCCGAACCCGACCGAACCGAACCGAATCTCTCACCCTATATATCACACTACTCAAATTCAATTTAGTGAATCATATAGTTCATAACAAAAACTTGTGGAAGATTATCTTATTACTTTTAGCAATACCATCTTTTTTATGTTGAATATGTGAAAGCTATATTAAGTATACCATCACAATTGAGAATAATATTTATATTAATATAGTTCCTTTTTTTCATTCTTATCATTAAAAGTTAGTAATAATTATATGAGATTTTTTATAAGAGCTTGTTGACACTTAAAAAAGACAAGATTCTTATTGGTCCGAACAATGTCCAAACTTGTTGACATTTACAAAAGACAAGTGACAGACAAGCTGAAGACCAGTTTTCACCCATCTCCGAGGGACAAGGAAGCAACTTGGACTCCACTGATCCAGCAAGCAGACAGTGAACCCGGATTGTTTCTAAACAGACCTCAGCAGGTCTAAAGGTGCTAGCACTTAGCATCACACGAGCCCAAAGGGATAGCCTCGCTTGAGAGGCTAAATATCACTCAACTTCGCCTCGAAGCCATCCAAAGCCTCGCCAGGAAGCTAACTCGCAACTTTGCCACAGAAGACTTCCAGCTCCGCCAAAGGGTTTCTTTCGGACTTCGCCAGAAGCTGCCTCTAGCTCCGCTACGAGCTCAATGCGGGCAGCTCCGCCATTGGTCTGCTATGGTCAACCTTTGACCAATCAAATCTCCGGATGAGATCAGATCTAATCAGATCAAATCCAATTAAGATCAAATCAGAGATCAAATTTGGCAGTTGATTGCCACAATCTCTTGACTCTCCTAAAACGAGTAAGAAGATCAGGGAAAATCCTCTAACGATATGGAAAGGATCAAGAAGATCAACCGACCTGCCAATCCTAGCTTCGCAGAAGCTGATCTTAGCCTCGCAGCAAGGCTACTTTCCGGATTCAAACAGATTCGATTCAATCTGTTTCTATATTTTCAAGGGACGATTATACCCTTGCTCTCCCTATAAATAGCCCATCAGGGGTACAAGGGAGAGGGCCGGATTTTTCTGAGAAGACTCCACAAGTAGAGACTTCTTCAAAAAGAACCGTGTGCTCTCGAATTCAGAGATCTTTTAGAGAATTGCTTTCTCTATCCAGGGTGTTGATACCCTAACGTCGTCCTTCCTCTCAAGGAATCTCCGGAACTAAGCGAGAAGGAATTCCTAATTGAAGGTGACCTTGAGAAGCAGTAAGAGGGTTCTACCAACCCTCTATTCTCTGATTCCCGGAACCAGGCGAGAAGGGAATCTCATCGCTCGCATCGTCAAAGGGACAAAGTGGTCGCGCGCTGACCAGATTCCTATCGGCACACTTCTCCAGAATCTCTGAGGAGATCTACTTGTAATCTTTTTAAGAATACTTATAATTTAGCTCCTCAAACTCCTTTTTTTTGTAAGTTTTTCCCCTTTGCAAACATAATGGAAAACAAGATGGCGACTCCACTGGGGACTAAATTCTCCACTGCCGAGAATCAAGTGTCGCAATGCGACGAACAAACCTTCGGGTCTAACTCTAAATTCAGAAAAGTCGGTGCAGCCAGAGCCTTTCTGGCTAAATCTTCAAGGAAAATTTTTGCGGAGACAGAAAAGGTTCTCTGCGAACCTACTGCGGTTCTTTGGCTCAACAAGGAAGCACGTCCGCAGTCTGATTCCTTTACTTTTGAGAACTTGGTGATTCAGTTCGATCAAGGAAGATTTGAAGAAGTCTCTCTGGGGGTGGCCCAATGCTTCGAGCACGGAAGCATAGGAAGGTTTCCACAACCAAGGTTTCAAAGCAGAAATCGGTAGCAGAATTCTGCCAACACCCCTCAGCCCCGCGTGTGGCTAATCAGGTTCCTTGCGAACCTAAGTCTCCTCTACCAAGGCGGATATGGAAGCCTAAACAGAAGTCTCCAACCGAAGCTTCAGGCGTAGCTACGCCTAAACTGCGCCTCTCTCGCGAAGAAAAAGGCAAGATGCCTGTCTGCTCCAATCATAAAGTCAAGACGACAATCATACCGTCGCCAATTCAAGAGCAGCAATGCCTTGTGCCAGCATCGTTCTTATGAGCGAAGCTACTGTACCACAGCATACTCACTGCGTCCATGGCCGCGAGGCTAGGGCCAGAGTGTTATCTAAGGCAAATCCCCTTTGCAGCGGCATAGTGGGTAAAGCACCACAGCGTGCTCCGCTCTCCAGTTCGTCAAACATTAAGCTCGCACCTGTTGGCGAAGCTAGAACTGAAGTACTATTCAGTGCTAATCCCTTCCGCAGGGATAAGAAGAACGGAACATCATCCTATGTACGCTCTAGAAAGGCCTCTCCACAGGATTATGTAGGCTCCCATGGGCCTGACTTGCGGGAATTCTCGGCGAACAAGCGGAAGTCGGTGTCTTTTCGAACTACTTCCCCCTGTTGTCAACAAAGGGGATGCCAGCTAGTGACAATCCATTCAGCTCGTTGCCGGTCACGACGAATCCTCGCCACTCCTCCATGCCGGCAATCAGTCTTTAATCGGCTATCTGTGCATCTCCCTATGAAGCATCGCAGAAGGAGCACCTCACGAGATCCAGCCTCCGCGTCCGTCAACATGACTGGGAGAGGACGAGAGTTATGCGGAGGAAGTCAAACATCTGACGACACCCGCAGCTTCCCAGATCCAGACTACAGCCCAAACTTAGGCGAAGTCTTGGTGCATGAAGAAGGTGTCTTCCGAAACACCAGATCCAGGGTGGCGATACCCTACAGTTACGAGCGGCCTTCTTCCTCGACGGCCCTAGCCTCGTCACAGCCCAGGAGATCACTCCAATCATCGGACGAAGAAGATGAAGATAGTGGGTACGCCTCTTCGGCGACAGTTAGCTCGGTGCGAACAGACAGAGCATCAGTCAATATGGCTGATAACGTCAACGATGACCTTCGTCGACGCCTAGAAGCTCAGGAGCAAACTTCCAGAACCCAGCAAGAAGCCTTGGATAATATTCAACAGATGCTTGCTCGACTCCTCAGCAATCGGAATGACAACGATGCCTGGAGCAATCGCGATGAGGAGGAACACTTCAGCAATGAGCAGCCAAAGCTGGAGAAATCCAAGGAGGGTTCTTCTTTAGACGCCGAAGTCCTTAAGGGCCTCCAAGCTCAAATCGCATCCCTAACTCAGAGGGATGAATTAAAGAAGGTAGGGGCAGTCCGTCCTTATCCGCTGGAGTGGGATTAGGTGCCATATCCACCGAAGTTCAAACCACCAACGTTGCATACCTATGATGGAAAGAGCTCGCCAAATCAGCACATCTACTACTTTCGGTCTTAGACTGGTAATGTTATAAGCAATGACGCCATCATGGCTAGGCTGTTCATTGGCACCTTAAAGGGGGTGGCATTTGACTGGTTCCGAAGTCTTCCCCCGGGCTCTATCAACTCTTGGATCGATCTGGAAACTCGGTTCCTCTCTCGTTTCTATGAGGACGATACCGAAGTTACCATGGACAAGCTCCTCTCCACTGTGCATAGGAAGGGCGAATCTGTCCGTGACTACATTGAACGGTTCAGAAATTTATCCTTGATGTGCCCAGCAGGGATGCCACTACCCATGCTCTTACAGACATGCAGACACAACTTCTTAGACCAAGTGGAAGTTCGTATGGGGGCTGTCAAAGCCCACACTTGGAAGGAATTGGTCGAACAAGCAGAGATAGCCGAGAAGTCGGCTAAAAGTTCGAACCATCCGCCCCTAGAGGCAAGTGGGGGATGAACAACAAAGGGCGTAGCGGCCTACCGCAATCTTCTCAAGCTAAAGGCAAAGAGACTATGTCTGTGGAGTTATCCGGAGATGTACAGTCGAAGGCCAAGAAGAGCGGCTTCAACAATCAGGAGCCTAAGTTCCCTCCAAAGCAGTACTCCTTCAAAGACGATCAGGTGGTCACGATATTCCATCTGCTCCACAAAGGGAACAAAATGCAACTGCCAGATGCTCGGCGTCCCAATGAGATAGGGCGCACAAACGACCCTAAATACTGCCTCTACCACAGGATGATCCACCATCCTACTGACAAGTGTTATGTCCTCAAGGACAGAATACAACCCTGATCGATGCCGGGGTTCTGAAGTTGAAGACGGAGCAGAAGAAAGTCACTCCCAATATGGTGACCCTCGAGTTCGGCAAAACTCCAAAGGTCACAGTTCCTGACGGAACTTATCCAGTCCTCGCTCCATGGTTGGACGTCAAGCATCCTCCAGCTACAACTCAAAACAATAAGGGTCTTGTTCCCTTAACATTGGAGACAGAGAAGCACTTAGGGATGCGCTAGCCAATTCAGAATCCTTTCTGACATGCATGCCTGAGATCCCTAACGACGACGTTCAGTCTCCTTGCCCAGAATGTCATCATACACAATCCAAGGTGCCCGCTATTACATTCACGGCGGAAGATATGCTTCTTAAAGACAACAAGCACGATCGACCTCTGTACTACACCGGATATATCGGTTCAACGTGCATCGAAAGAATACAAGTCGATCCGGGTCCGCACTCAGCATCATCCCCAAAAGGCTTCTTTACTTCCTCGGCATACCACTGTACAGGTTGTCCGCAACTACTACTACAATATACGGTTTCAATGCCGGGAGCAGTCATCCACTGGGGAAAATTTGACTCCGTTGCAGAATCGGGAGCCTGAAGTCAGAAGTGACATGCTATGTCATTGACGCTGACACATCATATAACCTGCTGCTGGAACGGCCATGGATCCATGCCAACTGGATCGTTCCTCTACTCTGCACCAGTGCTTCAAATATGTTGAAGATGATGCGACAGTACGAACTGTCTTCGCTGAAAAGCAACCATTCAAAGGGGTTGGAAATTACTTCACTGACGCTCTCCTGTATCAAGAGGCCAGTGAAACACCTAAAGAACCATTGCCAGACGATGATGAAAGTGGCAATGAGGCGGATTCAGAATCCGAAGCAGGCATGCCAGCCATTCTGATTGGTGAACCAATTATAGCATGTCTCAATAATCCCCAATGTAATACTCCTTCAGAAGATGAAGGTGAATGTGTAATTAATGATAATATTTCTTTTGATTATCCCGCGAGTATTGGGTCGGTTAAATCCATTACAGATGGCTCTCTGCATATGCCGTTACATAAGCCGAGTGCGGCTAGCACACCTATGGAAGCTATGGAAGGGGCCACGCTGGTGATCCCTCCGTCCAAACAAGGGCAGTTACCGATAATCTTCGGTAGAACCCAACCACGAGGACCTACAGTTGCAGATTCAAGTTCAGATTCGGACATTCCACAGTTCTTCCATTACGCGCAGCCGGCACGTCATATTATGAAGAAAATGGGATACGACTTGAAGCATGGAGCAGGCCTGAATTTCGAAAAAGGAAGGCGCAGTTTGATGTGGAACTTTGTGCCTAAAGGGAAACCTGCAAATTACTATGATAGTACACGCAGGGGGTTAGGGTATGTTACACCCACATCGTCAGCAACGGTTCAAGCCAAGGACGATGGATCAATTCCATCACATTCGGCCTCATCCTCCGAGTGGGACTCGGATATCAGTGTAGGAGGAATGTTCGAAGACCTCACTGTCAATATGACTTCAAGCAGTCATTGGAGCCCGCAGAAGCTGTTGACGAGGAACCATGGGCCCAGCAATTAAACCTCCAGTGGGAAAAGAGATTCGAACTGCGCGAGCCACCTACTGAAGACAAGGTGATGCAGGTAACCTGGGAAGTCAAGATCATCCCAAACCCATCTTTATAAGTGAAAGCCTATCACTTATAGAAAAGAAAGAATTGATAATGCTCATAAAAGAGTATATAGATATCTTCGCATGGAGCTACGAAGATATGCCCGGACTTGATCCACAGGTCGCTATGCACCGTCTAAACATCAAGCCCGACGTCAATCCAGTCAAGCAGCAACAACGTCGGTTTCGCCCGAACATTATGGAAGCTATTGAAGCCGAAGTTCACAAGCTCATTGCATGTGGCTTCATCCGGGAGGAACAACATCCAGATTGGGTAGCTAACATCGTCCCCGTCCTCAAGAAGAACGGGAAAATACGGATATGCATCGACTACCGTGATCTCAATACGGCTGTCCCAAAGACGAATTCCCACTGCCCATCACCGACGTCATGATTGACAACACATGCGGTTCGAAAGAATGTCTTTAATGGACGGCTTTTCAGGATACAACCAGATTAAGATGTATCCCGACGACGAGAAGCATACTTCGTTCCGAATACCATTGGGGGTATACTGCTACACTGTAATGCCCTTCGGACTGAAGAACGCCGGAGCAACCTACCAGCGGGCAATGGGTACGATCTTCCGCGATCATCTCCGAAAAACGGTGGAATGCTATGTCGACGACATTGCCGTCAAAAGCCGCAACAAGAATGAACATCTTCGCGACCTGAGAACGATGTTCGACATAATGCGGGATCATCAACTGAAAATGAACCCGACAAAATCCTTCTTGGGAGTGTCAAGTGGCAAGTTCCTTGGGTTCATTGTCACATCAAAAGGGATTCATCTAGACCCAGACAAAGTCAAGGTCATTCAGAGCATGCATCCCCCGAGGAATCTCAAAGAGCTTAGAAGCTTGCAAGGCAGGCTGGCTTATATCAGAAGATTCATTGCAAATCTCTCAGGCCGCTGTCAGCCGTTCACTCGACTCATGAAAAAGGGTGCTTCCTTCGTATGGGATCAAGCTTGCCAGGAAGCTTACGAAGACATTAAGAGGTACCTCACAAAACCTCCAGTCTTAGTGGCCCCTACATCAGGGAAACTATTTTTGCTTTATGTAAAAGCTCTGGATTACTCCCTCGGTGCCCTCCTCGCTCAAAAGGATGACAATGGCCACGAGCAGGCCATTTATTATCTGAGCAGAACTCTCATAGGAGCGGAATCTCGCTACAACCCTATCGAGAAAGAGTGTTTAGCTCTCGTCTTCGCTGTTAAGAAGACACGACATTATTTGGTCGGCCAGACCATACATGTCATCTCCAGAGTAAACCCATTGCGTCTTCTTATGACGAAGCCAGGATCATTGAATTCAAGATTGGCTAAGTGGGTACTTTTATTGTCTCAATACGACATGATCTTCACCCCTCAGAAGGCGGTTAAAGGCCAGGCCCTTGCAGAGTTCTTGGCTGCTCATCCGTTCCGGAACATTCAAAACTTCACGAAGATATCCCTGATGAAGTCTTCGAGTCTTATGCAACCTCAGAAGAGGAAGTGTGGCAGATGTTCTTCGATGGAGCATCGCGAATGGGCCCTAAAGGCAAGATTATTGCCAGAGTGGGGGTTGTGTTTATCTCCCCGCAGAACCATGTTCTTCCCAGAGCATTTTCTTTGACAGAATTATGCTCCAACAACGTAGCAGAATATAATGCTCTGCTCATCGGTCTTCAACTCGCCCATGGAATGGGGGTACGCTACCTCGAAGCTTATGGCGATTCAAAACTGATCATCAATCAGGTTAAAGGCGAATTCGAAGTCCGCCATGAGGACTTGGTGCCTTATTACCACACGGCCGTTGAATTGGCCAACCTATTTGAAGGTTTCTACATCGGGTACGTGTCTCGATCTCAGAATACCAAGGCGGATGCTCTTGTTGCATTAGCTACAACACTAGCCTTGCCAGCCGACACCGAGTATCACCTCACAGTCGCAACTCGACATCTTGTATGCTCCAAGCACATGCTAAGAACTCGAGAAGCCTATAATGTCTCCACGGATCTTGAACCAAGAGACTGGCGCTTTCCTCTCATTGACTATGCTTTGCACGGTCTGCTTCCAGACGATCCTAAAGAAGCGGCGTCCGTCAGACGAAGGTCTCTCCGGTTCTACTACGATCCGACTTTGAGGACACTTTACCGTCGTTCATATGACGGTCTCCTCCTCCGTTGCCTTTCTCATTCAGAGGCACAGGGAGCGCTCCAAGAAGCGCACGATGGCATTTGCGACGCTCATCAGCCAGGTCCAAAACTTAAGGATAGGTTGCACAGACTTGGATACTATTGGCCAACTATGATAGCTGATGCCATCCAATATGCACGAAGGTGTAAAGCGTGTCAAATCCATGCAGATTTCATACACCAGCCTTCAGAGTTGCTCCACCCGACTGTTGCTTCATGGCCATTTGAAGCATGGGGAATCGATGTCGTAGGGCCAATCAGCCCCTTTTCGACAAAAGGACACCGGTTTATCCTGGCAATAACCGACTACTTTTCAAAGTGGGCGGAAGCTATACCACTGGTTGAAGTCAAAACCTCTAATGTGGTTAACTTCATCAAGCACCATGTCATCTATCGATTTGGTGTCCCTGGGCGGATCATCCACGACAACGGTCCCCAATTCATAAGCCAAGTATTCTATCGGTTCTGCGATAAATACCGAATTCAGAATGTGGCTTCAACTGCCTATAATCCCGCCGCTAACGGCTTGGCGGAAGCATTCAATAAAACGATCATCAAGCTACTCATGAAATTCGTCTCCTCGAACAAGCGAGATTGGGACGAAAAGCTTGGTGAATGTCTTTGGGCATACCGAATCACGGTTCAAACACCGACAGGCAATACGCCTTTTTCCCTAGTATATGGGTGCGAAGCAGTCATCCTGTTGGAAATCTAGGTGCCATCATTACGAGTCACTCTGACCACTAAGATTACATCAGAGGACAATGATCGGTTGCGCCTTCAAGAGCTCGAAGCCCTAGATGAGAAGCGACTACAAGCTCAGCAACACGTCGAGTTGTATCAAGCTCGAATCTCAAAAGCCTTCAATAAGAAGGTCAAGCAAAGAGTCTTCCAGAAAGGAGACCTGGTTTTAGCCGTCAGACGACCGATGATTATGATGCATAAGACCAATGGCAAATTTCAGCCTAAATGGGAAGGACCGTTTGTAATAGAAACAGTCTATTCAAACGGAGCATACCGCCTCATGACTTCAGATGGCGACCTACTCATGATGCCGATCAATGGCAAGTTCTTAAAGAAGTATTATCCTTAATCAAGGATCCTTCTCATGATCAAGTTAACACTACACCTCTGATCAAGATCTTCGTGTCCAAAGTACACACAAAGAGAGCCTTTCTCTTCCTCTAAGCGAGATCATACAACCATAAACCAGTAGGAACCTGGCCATACACTGGTTGTCTTAAAGGAGAATCAAGGTTATGCATATATTGACCAGATAATCTGACATCCTTAACGATTAAGGATAGAGGAAAATGTTGGCCTGTAAGCCCAACATAAATTCTCGACAACTCATCATGCTGAGGGGAATAGCATGGCTAGCCCGACTCAAACGGTAGTTGGTAAAGGCATATCAAACCTGTTGATAGCTGGGGGTTTGCTAAAATCCCAAGGGACCTGTTCCCATTCGATTCCCTCGTTTCTCCATGTGAGAACGAGACCTCCAAAGTCACTTACCAATTCTCATCCATAGAATGGTAAGTCCTCATATACATTTCGCTGTTATGTTAACATTAAACCTATGACAGCAATTCCCTCGTTTCTCCCCGCGAGAACGAGACCTCCAAAGTCACTTACCAATTCTCATCCATAGAATGGTAAAACCACATATACATTTCGCTGTTACGTTAACATTAAACCTATGACAGTGATTCCCTCGTTTCTCCCCGTGAAAACGAGACCTTTTCCCAAATTCCTTACAACCTTGAGTTCGGTGGCGTCTGTAGGCTGTCTAAAAATGACCAACAGACCAGCCATTAAGGAAGCAGAGTCTCAAGCTCTAGACGCGAGAAATCGATGCTCGCGTCTCAGCATTAAGACGCGTTGGCTCTACACCCGCGTCACAACGTTCAGACGCGTCGGCCCGAAGCCCGCATCTCAGCATCAAGGCGCGTCGGCCCGAAGCCCGCGTCTCAGCATCAAGGCGCGTCGACCCGAAGCCCGCGTCTCAGCATCCAGGCGCATCGGCCCGACGCCCTCGCCTCAGCATCCAGACGTGAAGGCCCGAAACCCGCGTCTCAAGGCGCGTTTGGCTCGACGCCCGCGTCTCAAACTTCAAGGCGCGTTCGGCCCAACGCCCGCGTCTCAGTTGCAACTGCCCTGATTGCGGGGCCAGTCACCGCGCATGTAGCGGGTAGTGGCCCCTCATTCGGGAGCGTTTTCAGGAGGCACCTTCACCCCCTGAGATCCCTATAAATAGCCTTGTTTGCTATGAAGAGAGGATCGGAGTTTTTGGGAGAAGGGAGAGAACCTTGAGAGGATCGAAGCTTGGGCAGAAGATTGGAGTTTTGAAGAGAGAGAGCTTTGAGATAAGGCATCATCAAAAATCGATCGAATCCAGGCAGGAGGATCATCAAGAGAGAAGCACGACTCTTCAGCGAGCTTACTGAGTACTAGCCGCTCTTCGCCTACCTCCTCTTTGAGAGTTTTGGTAGACGGAGCTGAGTTACTCTTTCTACCGACCGAAGAGAAGACCCCCGACGGTCCAGGACGGTCATCTGGTCAACGGAGAACAAGATTCACTCTCCATCGCCACACGAAGAACCCAGCTTTAAACAAAGGGAAGATTCAGACATCCTCCCTCCTTGTAACTGGAAAAGAGGGAAGAGTAGTTCTTTTGGTTGTAATCGTTTCGCTTGAATTAAGGAAATCTTTTTACAGCTAAAACCACTTTCTCCGACCACCAAACTTTCCGGCCCCTACAAGAGATGGCGACTCCGCTGGGGAATACCTTCGTTACTGACGAGCGCACCGTGGTGCAAGATGACGTTCTCCGTAAGGGGAAAATGGTCGAATCCCTCGTCGTCGAGTTCGACCAGGCGAAGTATGAAGAGTTCCTCTCTTTTGGCTCCAAGAGCCCAAAGACCCGCGTCTGCCGCAGGGTCTCAAGTGGACAGCCCCCTGAAGCCCAATCTGAGGCTCTGTCGGGTGCTCCTGCTGCCCACTGTGCCAAGTTTGGTTCACGCGCCAACGCCTCTCCGAAGGCCCGCGTAACCTCAGACACCTCTACTGCGATCAACCGCGTCGCGCAGAGCACACGCGCCAACTCCTCTCTGAAGGCCCGCGTGGTCCCTGGCACATCTACTAGTGCGATCGACCGTGTCGCACAGAACGCCCGCGTCAGCGTCTCTCAGGAGACCCGCGTGGCAAACACCCCTGGTTCTACAAACCAGGAAGTTGTTGGCTTCTCTCTTCCTCCACGGCGCAATCGGAATGCCGAGCGTCGACAGAGAAGACGCGCGCGTCAACACTCGGTCGGAACCGTTGGTTTTCTGACTGGGGTTGAACGCAGCGTACGATCCGATGCCTTGCCCGCACCTCGTCCAGTGCGAGAGGTCCGTGTTTGGCGACCCAAACGCGAGACTCCCCAAGTTGAGCCCTCTAAAGACCAACTTGCCAAACGCCGAAGCGAAGCTTCTGCGTCTTGTCAAACGCAGGAAGCACGCGCCCATAGGCGTGGGGCCCAGCAGCCCACTCTCTCCCAAGTCTCTCTGCTCCAACGCAGCAGACAGCAACGCGAAAGTCGCGTCTCATATCAACAGAGACGCCAGACGCGCGTGACGCAGCCGCGACGCAACAGCCGCGTTTCTGAAACCTGTGTCCAGGCTGAACAGCACATGACTGTCTCCCGTCGTCGACGTTGCGAGACCAGTCTCTTTAATCCCCCTCCCACAGATTTGAGGGATTATTTGACAAGGAAGAGGAGTGCCAATCAGACCACTTCTCCATGCTGCTGTCAACAGCTCATCCAGATGCTCTCTGGATGCCATTGCGAGTCAGGCGTGCACCAGCCATCTTTAATTAGACAGCTGACCCTGATTCCCCATCAGCCAAGAGAAGACGCTCCCACAGGAGGAGAACCTTCTCAGATGTTGAATACCCGGAGCTTACTGCAAACATGACTAGCAGGAGTAAGGGGAAACAAATTGCAGTCAGCCCAGATGACTCCGAGTCTGACTCTGTACCGGAAGGAGTGTATCAACACACTCGCACCCGGACGGGGGCCATTCCCCCAATTGACTATAATGCCTTAGCCCGCGGCATTAGAACGGGTGATTCTCACTCTGCTGTAGTGGGGTCGCAAGCTTCAAACTCTTCCGTCGAGAAGGAGGCTTCCGCCTACATGGCAGACACTCCTGAGGAGACGACCAGGCGTTTAGAACAGACGCAGAAGCACCAGATGGATATAATCGCCTCTCAATAGAGATCCATTGACTCCCTCAAGCATATGCTCGAGAAATTGCTTGAAGAAAGAGCGAGATCTCCTCCTAGACGACCGAAGGGGAAAGGGAGAAAAGGAGAAAGCCCACCCTCCGAATCTTCTGACGAGACACGACGATCTACCTCGGATGTGTCCAAGCCCTCGTCGCAGGCAAGAAGCGACCAGACCCCGGGAAAGGCTCATGCTAAAAGAATGAGTCAACTGGAGCAGCGCCTCGAGGCCCTTACCAACCGTAAAGGCCTCCAAGAAGCTGGAGTAGTCCGGCCCTATCCGGCCGAGTGGGACTTAGTCCCGTACCCTCCTAAGTTCAAGGCTCCAACTCTCCAGGCATTCGACGGGAAGGGGTCACCCAACCAGCACATCTACTACTTCAAATCCCAGACCGGGAATGTGGTAGATAACGATGCCATCCTGGCGCGACTGTTCATCGGCACCCTGAAAGGATTGGCCTTTGAATGGTTCATGAAGCTCCCCGAAGGTTCCATCAAGAACTGGGGCGACTTGGAGAAGCTGTTTCTAACACGCTTCTTCGAAGATGATTCGGAGGTCACAATGCCTACCCTTTTAGCTACAAAACAGCGAAAGGGAGAGTCCGTCAAGTCTTTCGTAGAAAGATTTCGGAACATGGCACTCCGATGTCCAAGCGGCATGACCCAGGCCACCCTGGTGGAAACATGTCGCCATAATCTCCAAACCTCACTCCTTGCTCAAATAGGAGTTGCTGAAAGCCGCACCTGGAAACAATTAGTCCAGCAAGGTGAACAGGCTGAGGAGATTGTCGCCCGCGTCAGAGCGGAAGAAGGCAAGCCCAGGCCAGAGAGGTCGACAAGGCGTGCACCAGACACCTCTCTCCAGACGAAGCGGAAGGATAATTTGGCGACGGAGACCAAATCTCCCACCAAACCTCAAACAGGCAGGGCAAGTGGCTCTTCAAGCCAGCCACGCCCCAACAAGCAGTATTCCTTCAAGGAGGAACACGTCGATTCGCTCTTCAAGCTACTCAACAAGAGCAATCGACTGAAGCTCCCTGAAATTAGACGCCCGGAGGAGGTCGGCAAGACCGACAATCCCACCTACTGCTTATACCACAGGATGCTCGGACATCCTACCAAAAGCTGCTATGTCTTTAAGGACATCCTTCAAGCTCTGATTGACGCGGAGGTATTAAAACTCCGACCGGAGCAGAAGAAGATGACGGCCAACATGACGTCGATTCTCCAGTTTGGGACACGACCCCCGACACCCGTGGGGGTAATCTCTGTCCCGAAAGGAGAACTGAGGGTGGTCAACACAGACCCTCATCAGCAGCAGGAGAAAGGCTTGGTACCCGTCTCTACACCTCGAGGGAAATCATGTGGGTCCACCCTGACCTCGTCGACGAGCAACAATGGACGACTGTGACCAACAGGAAGTCCAAAGGCAAAGGGAAGGCTTCATCTTGCCATGTGATATGCGCCTCTTCTCGAGAAGCGGACACTGATGTTCCCTCGCTGACTGACTCAGAAGAGGAAACAATAGTCCTGGCCGCGAAACCCGACCACCAACGGCAGGAACCCGTTCGGGGCAGGCATATCTGAAACAGTATGGCGAGACAGCAGCGGCTTCTCCACAACCAGCCGTAGAGCCAGCCAAGCCCTCCTCTAAACAGCCTGGGGAGAAGCAGAAAGAAACTCGGTTTTCTCGAGTTCTTGCGAAAGGTGTAACAGAAGGATCCTCGACACCTTACCGCTTCGACGTCTTGGCTCAACTAGCCAACATCCCGGCACGCATTACCTTGTATGAGCTCCTGAGGCTATCAAAGTCAACCAGAGAGGCTCTACAAGAAGCTCTGGCAAATGCTGAGGTCTTTATGACCCGCGTGCCAAGGGAGGAAGATGAAGAGGATTGCCTCCACACCTCCCCAAATGCTCCCTGCATCACCTTCACAACAGATGACATGCAGGTTAAAGGGAAGCATGACCGACCCCTATACTTCACAGGGTATATTGGGTCATCCGAGGTGAACCGCATCCAGGTAGACCCAGGGTCCGCGCTGAGCATCATACCTCGCCGGGTTATGCAATTTCTAGGCATTCCTACCCATCGTCTGAGCCCTACCCAGACGACTATTTACGGGTTCAATGCCAACAGCTCCCGCCCGATGGGGAAGATCAAGCTCAAATGCCAGATCGGGAGCCTCAAGTCAGAAGTGACGTGTTACGTCATTGACGCGGACACTTCTTACAACCTGTTGCTGGGACGACCATGGATTCACCGCAATTCCATCGTTCCCTCTACTCTCCACCAAGTCATGAAATACATTGACGAGAGTGGACAGGTCCGAACGTTGATTGCCGAAAGGCATCCGTTTAAAGGGGTTGAAAATTATTTCACGGACTCCCTCTTATATCAGGATCCGGAGGAGACTAATGAAACCCCACAACCAGAGGAGCCAGACTCTGGTAATGAAGCTGACGTTGAGCCTGAGAAAGAAGAGTGCCTGTGGGAGTTGGAGCCCATTGTAAAGAGCACTAATAAGCTCGATGTTGATACCACCGACGATGCGGGTGGTTGGTACATTAATGAAGATTTAGACTTTGCGTATTTCCCTGTGTATGTTTCCGATTCAATACCGTCGGATACCACTACCGACGTGGACGATGACCTCTGGTCGGCAATAGATGCCTTGACATCTTTGCATGTACCGGTGAAATCATCCTTCGGGACATACCAAGATAATGGTGACGCGCAAGAGTCTGTATTCATGGTTCCAGCCGGACGAAAAGGCCAAAGACCAATACTTTTTGGGCGAATCGCATCTGAACCAATGCCCCACGAAGAATCGGAAGGTGAGGATGAATCCCCTCAGTTCGATCATTATGAACCAAGAACGCTCAAGATGATGAAGCGCATGGGGTATGATCTAACCAACAGGCCAGGGTTGAACTTCGGAAAAGGAAGAAGAACACTGCTTCGATCCTTTGTACCGAAAGGGAAAACCTCTGATTACTATCATCAAACGCGCCGGGGGTTGGGCTATATATCAACCCCAGTGCCATCAGCCTCTGATTCGGAGAGACTGTCAAGTCATGACTGCTCATCAGACACGTCGTCGTGGGAATCAGATGTCAGTGTCGGCAACATCTTCAAAGGGCTTTCAGTAAACATGGTTTCGACAAGCCATCTGGAGGATGAAGATGAAGAAATGATCCAATCTGATACAGATCCTTGGATCAAACATTTGAATGCTCTTTGGGACATCCGCTTTGAACAGCGTGAGCCACCCACAGAAGACAAGGTTGTTCAAGTCAACCTAGGAGATGAAGCCAATCCTAAACCCATCTTCATAAGTGACGGCCTGTCGCCTCCAGAGAAGAAGGATTTAATATCTCTTGTACAAGAGTATATAGATGTCTTCGCCTGGAATTATGAGGACATGCCTGGACTTGATCCTCAAGTGGCTATGCATCGCCTCAACATCAATCCGGACATGAAGCCCGTTAAACAACAGCAGCGACGGTTCCGTCCAGAGATAATGGAGGCAATCCAATCAGAAGTCAGGAAGCTTATTGACTCCGGCTTTATCAGGGAGGAACAGCATCCCGACTGGGTAGCCAACATCGTCCCCGTCGCCAAGAAGAACGGGAAGATCCGGATCTGCATCGACTTCCGTGATCTAAACGAGGCCTGCCCCAAAGACGAATTCCCATTGCCAATCACAGATGTCATGATTGACAATACTTGTGGATTCGAGCGAATGTCCTTCATGGACGGGTTCTCAGGATATAATCAAATCAAGATGTATCCCGATGACGAAAAGCACACCTCCTTCAGGACACCTCTAGGGGTATATTGCTACACCGTCATGCCCTTCGGTCTGAAAAATGCGGGGGCAACCTACCAAAGGGCCATGAATGCCATTTTCCATCGGCAGATACGCAAAACGGTGGAATGTTATGTCGACGACATTGCGGTGAAAAGCCGCACTAAAGGTGATCACATAGCAGACCTGAGGGTGGTCTTCGACATCATGCGGGCTCATCAATTGAAGATGAACCCCACCAAGTCCTTCCTGGGGGTAGCCAGTGGCAAATTCCTAGGGTTTGTCGTGACTTCCACAGGAATCCATTTGGATCCGGAGAAAGTCCGTGCTATCCAAGAGATGCAACCCCCCAGAAGCCTCAAGGAGCTCAGAGGATTACAAGGACGATTGGCATATATCCGCAGATTCATTTCAAATCTCTCCGGGAGATGCCAACCCTTCGCTAAGCTGATGAAGAAGGGCGTTTCGTTCATTTGGGACGACGCTTGCCAGCAAGCATTTGAGGAGATCAAGCACTACCTCACCCAACCACCAGTCCTGGCAGCTCCGGTATCCGGAAAGCCTTTCCTGGTGTACGTCCGATCAATGGATCATTCTTTGGGAGCTCTACTAGCTCAGAATGATGACCAGGGGCGAGAACAAGCAATCTACTACCTAAGTAGAACGATGATCGGAGCCGAACATCGGTACAACCCGATCGAGAAGGAATGTTTGGCACTGGTGTTCGCCATTCAGAAAATGCGACACTATCTGGTGGGCCAAACCATAAATGTCATATCCAAAGTCAACCCCCTGAGGTTACTTATGACAAAGCCTTCTTCACTAAATGGCCGGCTGGCAAAATGGGCCATATTGCTATCACAATATGAGATGCATTTTCTGCCACAAAAGGCTATTAAGGGACAAGCGGTGGCGGACTTCTTAGCTGAACACCCAGATCCCAGGGCAGCCAAACTCTACGAGGATCTCCCAGACGAGGTCGCCGAAGCCTGCCTGACCCAGACATTGTTCGAAGGACAAGTATGGCAACTTTTCTTCGATGGCGCATCAAGAACAAGCTCTAAGGGACATACAGTTGCGGGGGTAGGAGTAGTACTCGTCTCCCCACAAAATTACGTGATTCCCCGAGCTATCTCGTTAACCGAGCCCTGTTCCAACAATGTGGCGGAATACAACGCTCTTTTGATTGGGATGCAATTCGCCGATGAGATTGGCGTTAAAAATCTCGAGGCATACGGTGATTCTAAACTCATCGTCAGCCAAGTTCGCGGAGAGTATGAGGTCAGGCATGAAGATCTAGTACCCTACTACAACGCGACAATCCACATGGCCGAGAGGTTTTCAAACTTCTACATCGACCATGTACCGCGCAAGCAAAATGCGCATGCAGATGCACTTGCATCCCTTGCTGCCTCCTTAGCTCTTCCAGCTGGAGCAATGGAGAAGGTATTCGTCTATAGCCACGACCTATACTGCCCAAAAAGTCCCCTCGGAGACTACCAGAGGTCAACGGGAGATCGTCGCGGTAAGGAAACACTTGAAGTGTCGACCGATCCAGAACTTAAAGACTGGCGATTCCCCTACATTGATTTTGTCTTGTACGGCATCTTGCCCGAAGACACCAGGGAGGCGGCTGCCATCCGAAGGAAAGCCTCCAAATTCTACTACAATGCGATTTCGCGAACATTGTATCGTAGATCGCATGATGGGATCCTGCTCCGGTGCCTCTCATTAAAAGAAGCCCACGAAGTGTTGAAAGAAGCCCACGATGGTACGTGTGGAGCTCATCAACCTGGCCCGAAGCTGGCAAACCGACTCCAAAGATTGGGTTACTACTGGCCCAAGATGGTTGCCGATGCTGTTGCCTATGCCAAAAGATGTCACGCCTGTCAAATACATGGCGATTTCATCCATCAAGCACCAGCATACCTCCACTCTACGACCTCTACCTGGCCGTTCGAAATGTGGGGGATGGACGTGGTTGGTCCTATCAGCCCACCATCATCAAAGGGACATCGGTTCATTCTAGCGATAACCGATTACTTCTCAAAGTGGGCCGAAGCTATCCCTTTGAAAGAGGTGAAATCTTCTAACGTGATCAAGTTCGTGAAACATCACGTTATTTACCGCTTCGGTGTGCCTCGGCGGATTGTCCATGACAATGGACCCCAGTTCATCAGCCAGGCTTTTCAGAGATTCTGCGCCAAGTTCAGAATCCAGAGTGTGTCATCAACGGCATACTATCCGCCCGCTAACGGCCTCGCAGAAGCTTTCAATAAGACTATTGGCAAGCTTCTCAAGAAATTCGTCTCGAAAAGTCAACGAGACTGGGACGATAAGTTGGGCGAATGCTTATGGGCCTATCGCACGACTGTGCGAACCCCAACTAAAGCCACGCCATTTTCCTTGGTGTACGGATGCGAAGCCGTCCTTCCACTGGAAATCCAAATTCCATCTCTTCGCGTCGCCTTGACAGCGGAAATGACAACAGAGGAGAAGCATCGACAGCGACTCCAAGAATTGGAAGCCTTGGACGACAAGCGTCTTCAGGCCCAACAACAAATCGAGCTTTACCAAGCTCGTATCACCAGAGCCTTCAACAAGAAAGTCAAATCGCGAACTTTCAAGAAGGGCGACCTCGTCTTAGCCGTCCGAAGACCCATGGTCATGACGCACAAGACGAAAGGAAAATTCCAACCCAAATGGGAAGGACCGTTTGTAGTAGAGTCAGTCTACTCAAATGGATCGTATCGCCTCATAACCTCAAATGGCGATACACTCATGATGCCAATCAATGGCAAATTCCTGAAGAAATACTATCCCTAGATGGCATTCTTCCACCGATCAAGTTAAAAGTACACCTCTGATCAAACATCCGACGCCCTCGACGGCTAAGGATAGAGGAAAATGTTGGCTTTTAAGTCCAACATAAGTCTTCGACAACTCATCATGCTGAGGGGAATAGCATGGCTAGCCCAACTCAAACGGTAGTTGGTAAAGGCATGACAAACCCGTTGACAGCTGAGGATTTGCTAAAAATCCTAAGGGACACGTCCCCATTTGATCCGACGCCTCCGACGGCTAAGGATAGAAGAAAATGTTGGCTTTTAAGTCCAACATAAGTCTTCGACAACTCATCATGCTGAGGGGAATAGCATGGCTAGCCCAACTCAAACGGTAGTTGGTAAAGGCACCTCAAATCCGTTGACAGCTGAGGGTTTGCTAAAAATCCTAAGTGGATTTGATTCCACTCTTCCCTCCAAAAATCCCTTACCAATTCTCATCCATAGAATGGTAGGACCACAAAATGCAATCATTACCATGTTAACACTATACCTCTGGTAATGAATACTCTTTGTCGAGTACAAACCTGGCTTGTTAACTCTGCATAGAGTAACAAACTCTCAAATTTGCCAAGTTAACACTATACCTCTGGCACCTCAAATTCCACTTGTCAATTCTCATCAATAGAATGACAGGTCCTCAAATTGCTCCTATCGCAAGCAAATTCTTGTCAAGTTAATATCACACCTCTGACAAAACTACTGTTTAAGTTAACATTACACCTCTAAGCAGTACATCGAGTGCCTGTCAAGTTAATATCACACCTCTGATAGTCACCTTTCTTCAGACTTCCATATCGAAGCTGAAATGGACGATGCCAAGTTAACACTACACTTCTAGCATCCGAGTCATTGCTAAGTTCAACAATACACCTATGGCTATGACCTTTCCTCGACTTCTTTAAGCCGAGACGACTAATGCCAAGTTCAACATTACACCTCTAGCATTTCTATCACTGTTAAGTTAAACATCACACCTATGACAGTGACACCCTCAGTTTTCCCAAATAAAACTGAGATGCTGATGAGTTAGGTTAATATCACACCTCTAACTCACGTCCTTGTCAAGTTAATATTACACTTCTGACAAGACTACTTCTAAACCGTTAAGTTAATATCACACCTCTAACGGTAAAAATCCTACTAGACTCCCCACGAGTCTAGTTTCATTTGATATTCTCCCCAACCGAGTATCAAATTCATTTTGGAGGCATTGTTGGTTAACATTACACCGATAAACAATGCTTCCATCAAAATCCCCAGCTGATCTTAAATCAAGTTAATCCCAAATCCTTGATAAAAGTTCACCTTCTCTGGGGGTACGCGCTCCACTCGTCACTTTCTTTTATAAAGTGGCGGGTCCACCAAAATTATTCTTTTGCTTCTAAAACAAAACGTTCAAGACAACAGGAAGAGGCCAAAAGAAAAGTGTCACTTTTATTGATATTCAAGCATATGAAAGTGATACAAAACGCTCTCTTATACAGTAAGATTGAGTGTTACAATTAAGGAGTACAAAGAAGTCCCTCTCTCTCAGAGGCCGTACTCACTCCTTGAAACCGCATCTGATCCCAGGTGCACAATTGGAGCCGGTTGCACTTTGATGCGTGACGCCAACTTCGAAAGCGCCCTAGCTGACCAAGCCAAGAGCAATGGTGTTCTTGAGGTCCAGTGGCAACAGAAGGTCCTGCAACCCTTCGTTCAGGCGCGTCTCTTTCCCTAGTAGACTATCCAACAAACATGGAGTCACTCTTGGGGTGAGAGCAGAAGTTTCGGAGTCATCACAAAGGATGCCACCCTCCACTTAGTCCGGCGGCAGCAAAAAGTCCGGCAACTCTTCCTTCAAGAATTGATCCTTCCCCCAGCAGAAGACTCAACGGACTTTAACTGTCCTCGATGTCACTTCTGGGGTTTCATCACCATCCCTTTCCCCAGCAGGCCATCCAACGGAGTGTCCTTGATGTGACTTCCGGAGTGGGAGAGGAAGAGGATCTCATCCGCCGCCGCAACCGCCGGACCACCCTCGCCGGTACTCAGCCTATCCGTCTCTTGCACCAGATCTGAAGAGACCTTGGCGAGGGTTGGGTCCTCGTCAGAGATGTAATATACTCTCTTATAGGTGACGAGGACCATAATATATTCTCTCATAGGTGAAGGTTGAACGAGTTCGCCGACCGAAGTATTCTTCCAAGGGCCCAGCAAGCCTGCAAGGAACAAAAAGAGAGAATTAGAACAATCTGCAGCTTAGTGTAAACAGAGAAAAACTAAGTCAGCAGAGGCAAACGCGGGAATGATCCACGCAGTCAGCCAAATGCGGGAATGATCCATGCAGTCTACCAAGACGCAGGAATGACACGTGCAGCAAGCCAAACTGTTGCGTCAGCAGAGACAAACGCGAATCAAAACGCGGTCCCATTCTGTGCCTAGGTCAAAGAGCACAAACGCCGAAAAGGCACAGACGCCGAAAATTGCCATCTCCATGAACAGGAGTTGCAAGGTGCGGGTCTGAAACCTTTTTTGGAATTCGTCCAAGGCATTGGCCATGAAACGCGCTAAGGCACAAGCCATAAAACGCGCCAACGCCAAGTGCCAAAGATTCCTGCACGCGCGTCCGGAGAAGTTCAAGCCATGGTACAAATTCCAGAAGGAATGCACCAATGCAGACTTCATGAGGGGGTCCAGATGACATGAAGCCAAGGTACAGGCCATGGTAAATCTAAGGTGTCATGGTGAAACGAACTGAATACCCGTAGAGACCTCTGTCAAGAGTTGTAATCTCTGCACCAGGACGCAAACGCGGTCACAGGGCAAAGAGTTGTTTTCTCCTAAAGAGACCAAACAGGAGCTTAAAAGCCCTGGGTCATCTTCAGAGCCATCCTCATCCATGGAGACAATTCGCTGAGGAAGATGAAGGTTCTCAAAGCGCTCTCTCTTTCCAAAAAACAAAATAGTCCAAAGGCAGGATTGAAGGGAGAAGGGGCGCCCTATTTATAGGCAGCTCCTGATAACAGCGGTTAATGGCCCCGTAATCTGAACCGCCGGCATTAATAACTGCACAACTGCCAAGATCCAATAAGGCCGGACGCGTGTAACGCTGCTTCGAGAACCGCCGCTGGCGCTGATCTCCAACCGCCCGCACTGGTTTCTCATTTAAGAGAATCAATACTCAAGCCCAATCAGCAGCCGACGCGTGGACAACTGCTTCGGGAAACAAAGCGGAAAATCCGCATCTGACGTTTAAAGATCACACCAAATCCCTATGACAGGCTGTATGTAACGCCTGGGAGTTTACACCCAGACGCGGATTGAAGAACTATCCGCACATCCGCGTCCCAGAAAGATGCCCGCGCGAGTCAAAGTCGCGTCCCCTCAGAGAGCACTTGATCCATTTTTGAATTAAGGGAAAGGCACAAGGCTGCGTCTCCCGCGTCTGCCTGATCCGCTTCCTTCTTTGCAGAAGCAGATCCGCGTTATTCAGAGCCGCGTCTCCCTGAATGAATGCCGCGTCTCATGAAACAATGATGGCCGCGTCTCCCTATGGATTGATGCTGCGTCTTGTCAAAAGGACTTGGTCCTGCCTAAGTTCTCATGAACTAAGAACCGCGTCTCACCTTGTGATTGACGCTGCGTCTCACCCCAGGGACTGACAGCCGCGTCTTACTTTACGGATCAATGCCGCGTCTCATCTTTTGATTGACGCCGCATCTCATCAAGAAGACCGCGTTCCGACTTGTGATTGACGCCGCGTCTCATCAAAAGGACTTAGTGAAATCTAAGTTCCGGTAGACTGATGACCGCGTTTCACCCTGTGGGATTAATGCCGCGTCTCGCCAAGACCGCGTCCCATTAAAAGAACTTAGTCCTACCTAAGTTCCGTAATCACGACTAGTGATCAAGAGTTGGACTCATCCACAACAGGACAAAGAAATTGGGACAAAAGCTTCAAAGAAAACTTCTATTATATCAAAAAAAAAATGATAGAAGT
This sequence comes from Agave tequilana, assembly GCA_038442645.1. NCBI lineage: Eukaryota > Viridiplantae > Streptophyta > Magnoliopsida > Asparagales > Asparagaceae > Agave > Agave tequilana. The sequence continues at coordinate 40,925 of JAVJIF010023476.1, forward strand.
GGATACAAACACTCTTAATAAATAGAGTGTCCCTTTTCTTTTCAAAAAAAAAAGAAGAAAAGAAGGCTAAATGTCCTGGTTCACCAAGGAACGGATTTGTTCCCTAAGGCGGTGAATCTCATGCTGGCGCGTCCTCTCAGCCTCCATGATAGCCCGGTCCCGCAGCTCCGCCTCAGATAAGAAACTTCTGGCAGACAGTTGCATCCGCAGAGAGTCCACCCTGGAAGATTGCAGAGACAGACTCTCTTCAGCTCGCGCCGTAGCAGCCCGTTGCTCCTCAAGCTCCTTTTTGAGGGAGACAAGTTTCTCCTCATTTAGTGCAAGAACAGCTTCCGCCTTGGCAATATGTCCCGAGTTCTGAGGATGACCTGCTCCGTGCTCTGCACACTGAGCTCAGATTCCCTCGAATCTCCGGCTAATTTTTGAAATTCAGCCTTGGAATATTCAAGGTCACGGATCTCAGCAGTGATCTGCGCCTCCGCCTCCTGTCGCTCCCGTTCCTGAGCAGCTAGGAGCCTAGTCAGGATGGCCTGGGCCTCGCCGGAAGAACCTGCATCTTCCAAAGATTCCAGCTCCCGCAGGTTATCTCCAAGTTGCTCTACCACCCGCAGGCATGCCCTGGCAAGTGAAGGGCCTCCCGCCAATTCGACGCTCACGGCCATATTTTCAAGAAGCCTCTGGGCGAACTGGAAGGTGCTGTGTCCACGGAAGATGAGATCAATACATGATCCCATCGAGGTGAAGAATTGTTGCACCATCTGACGTGCCAGCTCCCCCATGTCTTCACCACCTAAGAAGCTTCCCGACCCTTTTTCTGTCACGGGACAAGGGATATAGGGCGGGTCTTCTCGCACAAGAGCCGTGCCAGCCGTCGATGTGGCAAGAACAAGACTACCCACTGGCGCTTCCTGGAGCGCTGCCTCTGCAGGAGCTTCCACGACCAAGGAAGGAGCTGTAAGCACAACCTCTTCAGAAACTTCCACCGAGGATTGAGCTGTGTGGCCTTCTGGAAGGGTGCTGATCGTCAGACTCCCCACCTGAGCCCCCTCAGTCAGAGCTGCCTTACTAGGTTCGAGGTCCAGAGGCGTCAAGTCCTGTAGAATGGGGGTCTCCCCAGCTTCAGCAGTAACCTTCTCCACCGGCGGAGTGAGAGCCTCCTCAGCCTCAATGGTTGTTTCCCCTCCTGGCAAAGGGGAAGGCTCCCCAACTTCAACAGCTACCCCCTCCGAGGTTATCTCAGTGGCCGAAGCCTCAATCCCCTTGGGCTGGGTCAACTCTGTTTCCATCGCCTCGACAGGCGAAGAAGTTATACCTTCAGCAGGGATTATAGCCGGCGGTAACGCAGTCGATGATTCACCCCCGTATATTTTCCCCTCCGAGATGCGTGAGAACTTACTCGGGTCAGGAAAAGCAGGTTCATGGCCGTAGTCGACTTTATCTCCAAAGTCGCTTTCCGTATCAGACGCGGAAGACGACAGTTCAACGCAAAGGTCCTCGGTGACCGGAGCCTTGCCACCAATCACCCCAGTGGTAGGACTAGGGTCGATTATCCGAGCACTGGAGATGAAGACACTAGGAGGCCCTGACCGCTGTGCCTTATCTCTCCCTTCACGAGCAGAAGAAGGCTCAGGCCGAGCTGAGAACCCTGGAATTTGGACATTCCCTCCCACGAGCTGTACTTCCTCGTCAGCTATAGTGAGTTTGTCAACCAATTCCCCCTCTCCCGCAATCTTACAGGTCCCTCTGTGCGACCTAGGAGCACGGATTAAACTGGGGAGATTTTTATCCTCTGGCGGTTCCTCAACCATGATAAAGAGGTCTTCAGGACAGTCCTCAACTCCAGCAGAAATGCCTTCCGAGGGAGAGACTTCTGTTGCTAATTCCCTCCGAGCCCTCTTCGAAACAGGACCAGCAGTTGAGGTAGGACCCCGACAACGCTTACTCACCAATTCTTGAGCCTTGGTGGTAGAAGGCCCCTCCTGTGGCCCTAGCTTGGTTCTACTCCGGGTTACTCGGGGCTCCTCTCTTGAGCCTCCCTCGGCTTCTCTCTGAGATGCTCTCTCCAGCTCTTTCTGGACCTTTAAATACTGGGTGATCATGTGCGAGCCTTTGCCAGACTCCGACTGTGTTTTGAGATAGGCATTAATGCCCTCAATACCCGTATACCCAGGAGCAAAATCCGGTGACTGGTTTACCCGAGAATACCAGATGCAGAAAGTGAAGCTGGTAAGGTTCTTCGGCTCCTCGACGGGCAAACGGAAAGTTGCCTCTGTCCCCCCAGCCACGCTATAATACCAGGCTCGAGCACCTTCGCACAAATTCCCATTGAAGGCAAGTTGTGTATTCGGATTGCCGACATAAAGCTGAGCATAGCCAAACTGTCGGGCAAAACGACTTGGCATATACGGTTCGATAGTGCAGGAAGTCCCTTGGCGAAACAGCACATATCCTGGTCGTATATTGATCAACCACCGGAAAACTCCCGCAGACAGTTGGGTGAGGTCATCCCGACCTATAGAATCAGTGAATTGCTCACCAAAGGATGCACCAGGAATTCCAGGGAAGCAGCGGTTGAGCTGGTAATTGGCGGCATTTGAGAGACGTCTCCGAATATAATATATATAGGTGTCACTCCAATCCGAGTCTTCCAGCCGCCTCACAAAAGGGACAGGACTCTTACTCCCACGCGCCGTTGTCATCAGAGAAGGGCAATGCATCACGTACCAGGCCATGAGATACGTGTAAGGCAACTCCATTCGGGGTTGGGGCGCCTTGCCGTCGGGTTTCCCTCTGAATCGACATACGGCTTGCCTTGAGAGTCGACAGTCCTTGGAGCCTCGCATAGTCTCTTGGCTAGCGCCCGCAACCCGCTCTGAATGCCAGCCGCCACGGCCGGAAGAAGGGCTATAGGACGGCCATGGGCCAGGAGCACTGCTGGATACACCACGTCGGCAACAATGACTTCATGTGGCCGTGTAGGTACCACGCAACGCTTCAACCACAGCATCAAGAAGCCCGCCAACAGCGCTCGACTAGAGATAGAAGCCCGGGCCGGTGATGATAGCTTTCAAAAAGCGTATCAGGTTCGAAGCCGTCCTCGTTCGACCCAGTGGTGTAAAAGCCCTCAGAAGCTTGTGCGACCATGTCATCAACTCCCTGTTCAGAGAGGGGAGCCAGTCGAGTTATCGAATGATCCTTCTTGCTGACATTACTGAATAAGTAATTGGCCCAGGATAGATGCCTGACTCCATGCGTCCTCCAACCAGTTACCTGACCACAAATATGGAAGTGGCACATCACTTCCCAATAGGTCTCGTACACCTCAGGGGAATCCTTCTTTATAAGGTCAAGCTCCCTAGCAGTCGGGACATATTCTTCATAAGGGAACTCCCCCATCACCAGCCCCGAGACCTCATGCAACTCATGCAGTGCAAGGCCCATTTCTCCAACCGGGTAAAGAATGTCCCCGTCTGAGGGTTGTAGCGCTCCAAGATCCCGAAGAAGTTGTGAGAGCTCATTGGGATGCCCCATTGTACGGCCCTGACTGCTGAGTATAATCCCACGTGCTCAAGCAGATCTCCAAGATCGGAGAGGACAAAACCCACCATCCTGCCCCACCAAGAATTCTCCGTGGAGTGGACCCATCCTGGCAAATGGAACTTGGCCGGATAATCACCCTCTGCTTCTATGAACGAGTTGAGGAAGGTGGTGGCAAGCTGCGGGATCTCTCCGACTGGAAGCTCAGACTTGCGTGACCCAGGAAACAAGCCGAGGACCGCCCGGTCATGGCAATCATGACGATATACGTTCTGGGAGCTGAAATTCCCAAGGGTAATCTCAGAGATATCCCGGGATACATCCCACTTCATCTTCCGAAGGACGGACAGATGTTGGAGATAAGACAACGGGAGCATCCTCTCCATGGCTGGAAGGAAGTATCTCCTCTCCCCTATCTGACGGAGCCACCTGTAATTCCCGTCATACATGGGGTTGCCACCGTCGCTGACATGATCTCCAAAGAAGAAAGCAGGCTTCTCCAGCTTGATGTGGGTATCCGTTGCGAAGACTGCATCGGTCATAAGCACTCGAGAAGTCCTCTCATTAACATGGGCAATCATTTCCCTGCGAACTGGCGACCTGTCAGCAGTCACAGGTATGGTCCTTCGCAGTGCAAAAGTCAGACGGTGGTCGGCACCACCCACGCGGCCGAAATGGTGCATCTTGGCAAGTGAACCTGAAACATGCGGCACTGCAAAAGAAAAGACACTTGGTCAGATACCTTGCCAAAAATAAGGGAAGACGCTAAGTGTTCATAATTCAAAACGCAGCCGAGACATTGGACGCAGGAGTTATCATCCGCGTCCAGACCTGCGAACTTGCACCAAAACGCAGAAGAGATACTGGACGCAGGAATTTTTCGAATCCGCGTCCAGACCTGCAAAGTTGCTTATGAAAATTCGAAGTACTTGGACTCAAACGCCAGATTCTACAAAATCGGTGGTTGAAGACACAGAACACAAGGATCAAATCCGCGTTCTGCAAACCAAGACTTGTGAAATTTCAAAGTGCTTGGACTCGGACGCCAGCGCCTGATGGCACAAAACGCGGCACAGAACGCATGGATCAAATCCGCGTTCTACAAATCGCGTCCAGAGACCTTCACAATTAGAAATATTCTAAGTAAAGGACCCAGAGTGCAGAGTTCACCAGCGTCGGATCATCAGGCCCGCGCCCCGGTTATCATCTCAAGGACAGCGTCCGAGAATCAAACACGATCTTGTGTTAAAGGTCCTTAGGGTTCTATGAACATGTTTTAATGGCGGAACCCACACCGAAGGTGCATTTTTACCTCGGAAAACACCCTCCTGCGCAGAGGAAGCATCTCTCTCAGCCTCGGCGACGGTCGCCCTTGAGGTCGATGCAGTCGGTTTTCGTCTTGAGAGCCATTGAAAATCAAGAAATCCGAGCGAGGAGATGAATAGTTGAACAAGAGAAGGAAGTTCTTTTTCTTAGAGAATGCGTTCGTTCGGAGAGGAAGATACATCTCTCCAACTGTTGCCTTTTATAGGCACGGAGATTCGCGAAGATACGCAGCGTTTGGCCCAATAAACGCTGCAGCGAATCGCTGCCTGACGCGTGGAGCCAAATCATTGTTTGAACAGGGAAGATCATGCGTCGCGACCCCGCCACAAGTCAGAAGTTGACACGTGGAGCAGTTCATTTAATGAACCGGGGGATCCGCGCGCCAAAAGGCGAAATCTCGCCTTTTCCCCAGGCCAGCTGGCGGCGTAATCATGACATGACACAGGCGCACGCCCCAAAGTACGCGGCTCTTCGGTGGACATGCCCCGTCAGCGTCAGCATAAATGCACCCAGAAAATCGCGTCTGCCTTATGAAGATCGGTCGCGTTCTCATCGCCAAAAGGTCGCGTCTCGCTAAGAAGTCGCGTCTTTAAAGCAGTCTCTGCTTTTTCAAAAAGGAACCTGCGTCCAGTCTCCTGCTTCTGCAAAGTCAGTTCAACAGTACACTGACGCAAACAGACAACCAACCACTCCCGGTCAAAAGCGCACCCGTGACAGACTAAAAGCAATCGGGGAGGTCTAGACTGTGTATCTAGACACTCAAACACGATCAACTCTGACGGCTTCAAAGAGTTCAACAGTACACTCACGAAGACCAATTCCAGATAAGATCAAACCCGAAGCATCAACAGTCCAGTCATAAAACGCGAACACGGCTAAAGATCCAAAGTATTCCGAAATCCGTCCCATTCAACTGCGGAATATCAGAAACTTTGGAGGGGGTTCTGTAGGCTGTCTAAAAATGACCAACAGACCAGCCATTAAGGAAGCAGAGTCTCAAGCTCTAGACGCGAGAAATCGATGCTCGCGTCTCAGCATTAAGACGCGTTGGCTCTACACCCGTCACAACGTTCAGACGCGTCGGCCCGAAGCCCGCATCTCAGCATCAAGGCGCGTCGACCCGAAGCCCGCGTCTCAGCATCAAGGCGCGTCGACCCGAAGCCCGCGTCTCAGCATCCAGGCGCATCGGCCCGACGCCCTCGCCTCAGCATCCAGACGTGAAGGCCCGAAACCCGCGTCTCAAGGCGCGTTTGGCTCGACGCCCGCGTCTCAAACTTCAAGACGCGTTCGGCCCAACGCCCGCGTCTCAGTTGCAACTGCCCTGATTGCGGGGCCAGTCACCGCGCATGTAGCGGGTAGTGGCCCCTCATTCGGGAGCATTTTCAGGAGGCACCTTCACCCCTGAGATCCCTATAAATAGCCTTGTTTGCTATGAAGAGAGGATCGGAGTTTTTGGGAGAAGGGAGAGAACCTTGAGAGGATCGAAGCTTGGGCAGAAGATTGGAGTTTTGAAGAGAGAGAGCTTTGAGATAAGGCATCATCAAAAATCGATCGAATCCAGGCAGGAGGATCATCAAGAGAGAAGCACGACTCTTCAGCGAGCTTACTGAGTACTAGCCGCTCTTCGCCTACCTCCTCTTTGAGAGTTTTGGTAGACGGAGCTGAGTTACTCTTTCTACCGACCGAAGAGAAGACCCCCGACGGTCCAGGACGGTCATCTGGTCAACGGAGAACAAGATTCACTCTCCATCGCCACACGAAGAACCCAGCTTTAAACAAAGGGAAGATTCAGACATCCTCCCTCCCTTGTAACTGGAAAAGAGGGAAGAGTAGTTCTTTTGGTTGTAATCGTTTCGCTTGAATCAAGGAAATCTTTTTACAGCTAAAAACCACTTTCTCCGACCACCAAACTTTCCGCCCCCTACAATGTCTATAGTCGTATCCAATTTATATCATAAGTATTGTTGCCTAGTAGTGACGTGATAGAGGGAACATGCTAGTGGTGACGTGATAGAAGTGAACATGCAGATGGCATATGCAATATACCATCCTACTGTGTTGTGCATAGTGAGCAGATAGACAATGTAAAACAGAATATAAGCAATGCAAAGTATACATGTACATGAGTAGTACGCCACCTCAGAAAGTATAGCATGACAGGTAAAGTAACAACGCATACATGTAACATGATAGCGGATAAATGATCAGGAACAGTAACAAGTACATCTAAACAATAGTAGACATGTATCAGCAAGTCATGTTATTTATACAATAGTAGCAATCAGTACCACATGATATTTTAATCAATCTCTTCCAGTGTCCCATATCACTGGCAGTTCATACTGGAGCCCGCACTCCAGTCGAACTCATCCGGACATGGCCTATGGGTACCATTATCCAAACGAGAGAGTGACCAAATAACAAGTGTTCCCCCGTCACTATTGTGTATACTATTTTATTATGTTAATTGGAAACCCATGGTCGAGGAGCTCTTATCGGTAGGTGTATCCCGTGCATACCCGGGATCACGGCCTTAAACAAACCCCTGGCTGCTGAGACCAGGGCCCTCCGCTAAAAGGGGAGCATGAATCAAGTAACGGGAGTCTCATGGAGCAATTGGTAGGTAGCACTACCGTCCCCTGCAGTGGGAGAACAATATGGATCCAGTACATCACCCGATAAGATCTAATCAACCGTCAAGTCTCCCCCATACCCAAGTTAGCTTTATGATCTGATATGTCAAGTATACACTATAACAAACACATACAGTACATGATACGGGTAACATGATAACTGGACCAGAGCTCTGTTGATAGCATAGAATATATATAACGAGAAACGGGAACAATATAACGGAAACAATATCACAATCGATATGGGATTCCACATATCGCATATCAACAGCTCTCATGTCCAGTAACGGGAATATCCATATCAGTAACAGGAAACAATCATATGGGATAAAAATGGAACAATCATACATGTATATGCACGGTGAGCCATATGACAAGAAGAAAGAACAACACATGCATGTACACTTGTGTGGTGAGCATATGTAGCAGTGCTGTCTGTGTAACGAGTATCCGTGAAGTGGAGCATTTATAGATCGGTGGGACATGAATACGAATTAAGAGAGTGTGACGTGTCATAGGATCTGTGCAACTGTACATGTAATAACAGTGGTCAGTGTCTAATATCATGTACAGTGAACTACAGTATCCGTGTAATGATGACAACAATACTATGAAAATACGGTACTTGTCCGTGTACTAGTGGAAATAGCTGTGCAGCCATCATCCATGTAACATATATGCATAGCACTAGTACATGTAATAATAGTAGTCCGTGTCTCGTGTAATACCATGTCCTGTGAATGACAGTTATGGTGTCTAGCATGCATGTCTAGTGACAGTGTGGTGTCATAGCGTATCAAGAATACGGTGAAATAGTGGCCCGGATATCAATGGTACATGAACATGATCTAAATAGACATCCAGTGTCACACTCAACGTCTTTTAGTTATCCGGCATATTCTAAGTACAATGTTTATTACAGTGTTTAATATTGTTTACAATTTAGTACATATGACCAACAGGGATTTACCGGTAATGATGTTTTATTGCAAGAAAGCAACCAAGTTCCATTAATATACTAACAGGGATTTCCACCTCGCGTATGTACGTCGCCATAACGTCCCCGTACTTGCGGGATCGGGGCGTTACAATCCTTGAAGTTGATTTGTGGGGTATAGATTTCATGGGCTCCTTTTCATCTTCGTTCTCCAATCAGTATATTCTGGTAGCAGTCGATTATGTGTCGAAATGGGTAGAAGCTGTTGCTTTACCTTCCAATGATGCACGTGCGGTGATTAAATTTTAAAGAAAATATCTTTACACGGTTTGGAACACCAAGGGCGATCATTAGTGATGTTGGGAAGCATTTTTGCAGTTACCAATTCAAGACCCTCTTGCTTAAGTATGGAGTAAAGCACTATGTGGTCACACCATACCATCCACAAACAAGTGGCCAAGTGAAAGTTTCTAACAGAGAACTCAAGCGTATCTTTGAGGAAAACGGTTAACATGTCACGACGTGATTGATCAATGAAGCTCGATGATACCTTATAGGCATATCAGACTGTATTCAAGACACCAATTGGGATGTCTCCCTACCGAATGGTCTATGGTAAGGCATGTCACCTTCCAGTTGAGATGGAACACAAGGCTATTGGGTAGTGTAATTACTCAATTTGACTTGCAATTGGTAGGTGAGAAAAGGATGTTGCAACTCAATGAGATGGAAGAATTTCGCAATAATTATGAGAATGCAAGGATCTACAAGAACCGACCAAACGTTGGCATGACAAGCATATTATGCCGAGAGATTTCAAAAAAGGGCATAAAGTATTACTCTTTAATTCTCGTCTCCCTCTATTTCCGGGCAAGTTACGTTCGAGATGGTCGGGTCCTTTTGAGATAACTCAAGTGCTACCACATGAAGCAATTGAAATTATAACCCGACAAGGGAACGTTCAAGATAAACGGTCATCGACTCAAACCATACGTGAAAGGTAACTTCACCAACACAATGTTTCCTTCCTCCTTGATGAGGCACCTTGAGAGTGCAACAGGAAGTCTAACTAATGATTATAACTTCCACTTCTTAAGAGGCAACCCAAGTTTTCTAACTTATTTATTATTTTTCTATTTTTGATTTCTTTTGTTTCTAATTTGTGTCTTCTGTATGTCATGTACACTCTCTGCAGACTGATCCAATACTCTCAAATGAACCACAAAATCACCACAACATGAGCACCAAAAGACAAGCATCTAAGGACCAGAAGTTTGGCCCGGTGGCCGAATTTTTAGTCAGCTAGCCGAACTCTGGTGGGCGTTTGACCATGATTTTTTCAAGTGTAAACTTTCCAAATTACCTATTTTTCTGAGTTTGTTCCGAGATATGTGGTTTTCAAATTGCTTTGTTTGTGATAAATCAGATCTTGATTTAATAATGGATTTTTTTTCGAATTTGAAATTTTGGGGTGATTCTCAATCCTAATTTCGTGCATAGAGACATGGCACAATTTAGGTATGGGGGTAGGGGTCAAAATCTTTTGAAATTTTTTAATATTTCCTTTTTTATCTTTATCTTTCCTTATTTTTACCTCTTTATTCCATTTTCTTCAAAAAAAATTGATAGTTTGACCTAGTTGTAAGGGATTTAGTAACCATATAATTTGAATTGGATAAAGAATATCAATTTGATGAAATTTTAAAATTTTTGAGTGAGATGAAAATTTAAAAATATTATCGCCATCTAGAATTTATCTATGTGAATATGCATCGTATCTACTCTTACACAATAGTTTAAACTTGGGATGCTGAGGATAACTTAATACTAAATAATAATAAGAACCTTAACTATTGATTAACTAAATGCTTTAGCCTCATGAAGCCTTGGTATTTACGCGAAAAATTAGTAGGTAAGAAAAAAAGAAAAAATATATATTAGCAAGTCTAATGATCAATTAGTTAGGTATCTTGGCCTCAAGAAGTCTTGATATTTACACGAAAGAGAATTAGATTAGTTATATATATATATATGGAAAAAAAAAAAGAAGTGCTTAAAGGCAACGAGGTGGTAATACTTCGAAACTTCTATAAATATATATATATATATATATATATATATATATATATATATATATATATATATATATATGAAGTATGTAAGTTTGAATCAAAATTTCAAGGTAAGAGCTAACACATTCACAAAGATGCATAGGATCAGAAAACTTAAGAAGGTTGTGATGTAGGGTAAGACTTGAAAATCTCTACAAAGTAGATGATAGAATTCTTGATAAGAGATTGAACTTGATAATGAGAGTTTATGGTAACTAGAGAACTTATACATTAGTGATGCTTACCACTCCAAAAATATTTTCTCTCGCTTTATTTTTATCTTTATTTTTCTATTTTATTTATTTTTTGTTATCATTATTTTTTGTTATCCTTTTTATCTTATCTCTTCCCACCTTTTAATTCTTTCACCGAATTTTGTAGATGTAATTCACTGAAAATCCTCACGAGAAACACTCGTCCACTAGAGTAACCTAGTAATTTAACGGCTTGTTGCACGTGCTAAGTGCAATCCGTGAGTCCTACGAAAGTGGCTTAAGATTTTATTTTTAGGATTTTTAGTTTTTTTCTTTTTAGATTAGGATTTTGCTCGAGGACTAGCAAAAAGTAGGTATAGAGGTGTGATGTGTGTGCTTTATATACATGTTTTACATCACTTTTTATGCCTATTATTTGTCACATTTAATGCTGCATGGTATTATTTTGTTAATGTTAATTAGCAGATTTTAGGTCGAGCAAATTAGAAGAAAAGAGCGAAAATTGGCGAATCGATGATATCAAGTGAACAAAAGAGATATAGAACCAGAGATCTGATACAGAGTTGGAACATCTCAATAAAGATTTCACACAAAATCAGAAATTTCACAAAAATCTGAGGACCAAGAGTTTATCCACCCAGTCGTATATTTCGGCCATGCAGCCGTGGACCCGTCAACGGGAATGACAACTCAGAGGTCATCAGGAGTCAAAAGCGGAGCTTTATTACAGTCAGAAGTTCGGCTAGCCAGCCGATTTTTTGACCAGCTGGCCAAACTTTGGCGGCAACTTTGGATAAAATTCTTCCAGTAATTCATATAAATTTAGAAACCTAGATTTTTTTATTCGTTAGGGTTCTACTACTCTCTATTCTATATAAAACGCTACCAAGTCTCTTGTATCATAGACAATTTTTATCTTTCTTTTATTTTAGCGAAAATCAAATAAAAAATTCTGTTATTAGCCATTAAATCTCAGAGCACCTTTAACATGGAATTCTTCATAAAACCTTTATCTTTTTTGTGCTCTCTTACCTTCTCTTTTTATTTGATATTATTCCAGTAATTTGTAGCATGTTCTATTCCAGTATTATGATGTGTTATACTTTATTAGCTATGAACTAATTTTTCATAGTTAGGGCATGATGTAGGGATTGTATTAATGATATGATATTATATTTTGTGCAAATTCTACTATGTGCATTGTAAAGTTTGAATCTTTTGCATGCTAAGTTGTTATCTTATACTTTATGTTAATTGGTACGCATAATTAATCAGAAGGCTAGGTTAGAGTCTGAAAGGAGATTACTTAGTAAAAACTTTTAGGATTAACAACCATAACTCGAGACATTAAGACGTAAGAGTTGTACCGTAATGTAAGAATATACATCTTACTTAATGCATCTTCTAACTAGCAATCTATTAGATCGAGAGACTGTAAATTTTAAATTTTAGAAGATAAAATTGGTATATTCGAGAGAAAATACTAATTAGGTTAGAGAATTCGATTGTTAGCATGAGTAGGATGAAGTAGCACAAGCATAGTATTTTATCTGATTACAATTACCGAAATCATTACCCTAGTTCTTTTCATATATAAAGTAACCCATTTTAGTAGTAGTTTATTCACAACATCTTCCAACTTAATTGATTATTCAAATAGAATTAGGAAAATTTAGTTGATAATTGAAATAACAATCCTCGTGAGATGATACTATATTTCACTCTATATTACTTGCTAGCGATTGATACACTTGCCATTCGATTCACATTAGTGAGGTATGTACCTCAACTGGAAAGGAATCTTATCTATGTTGGTGCCTTAGAAGCATTGAGTCTTGAAGTATCTATTAGAAATGGTGTTCTCAAGATGGTTAAAGACTCGATGGTTGTTTTGAAGGTGTCCGACGTTATAACCTTTACTACTTGAAGGGTAGTACAGTTACAGGGCAAGTGACGACTTTTACAAATTCAGATAATGATTGCACCCAACTCTAGCATATGAGGCTCGGACATACAGGAGAAAAGTCTTTACAAGCTCTTGCAAAGCAAGGTTTATTGAAAGGTGTCAGTACCTGCAAATTGAAATTTTGTGAATATTGCGTCATCGAAAAGAAGATCAAGGTGAGATTGGCACCGCAACTCATTGCACCGAGGGAATTCTGAATTATGTTCACACAGATGTCTGGGACCTATCAAGACGACATTTATTAGAGGTAACCATTACTTTATATCTTTTTGTAGATGATTACTCTAGGCGATGTTGGGTATATACCATGAAGCACAAAGGGGAAGTCCTGGAGTTGTTTGCGGAGTGAAAGAAGAACATGGAGAAGAATATGGGAAGGAAGATCAAGGTACTACATTTAGACAACGGAGGAGAAGATACAAGCGATCTTTTTCTACAGCTACGTCGTGATAAGGGCATAGAAAGGCACTTCACAGTAAGAGAAACACTGCAACAAAACGAGATGGTTGAAAGGATGAACAAGATCTTGCTAGAGAAGGTACGTTGCATATTATCCAACGCCGGCATATCAAAATTTTTTAGGCGAAAGCATTGGCGTATGCTTACCATCTCGTTAACAGGTTGTCTTCGTCTAAATAGGAGGTAAAACTCCTCTAAAGGTTTGGTCAGGAAAGTTGCTCGGGATTATGATTCGCTACGGGCATTTGGGTGTCCGGCCTATTATCATATCAAGAAAGACAAGCTGGACCCAAGGAAGAGAAAGGTGTGTTCGTAGGATTCAAAAAGGAGTAAACGGCTACAAAATTTGAGATTCAAAGGACAAAAAAATTTATCTTGAGCAGAGATGTCACGTTTGATGAGGCTTCAATGGTGAAGCCTACAAACTCTCAGCAGGTGGAGAGTCAGACGGCCAACAGGATATTGCAGCAGGTGGAGAGTCAGACAGCCAACAGGATATTGCAGCAGGTGGAGAGTGATGTTACTTCACCGTCTCTAGAAAGATCAGTATCATTTGAGATGACACCCTCAGTGACACAGGGAGATGATCAGGTAGCCGAATAGGATGTTGATAATGATGAGGATCAAGAACAGGCTATAGGTAATGTCCAAAAATCCATTGCAGTGGGAAGAACTGGGAGAAATTCACGTAAGCCAAGTTGGCTCACTACTAGCATGATCGTGGTATATGCTCTCTCAGTCGTTAAGGAGGCAATCCTTCTACTTATAGGAAAGCTGAAATCAGTTTGGAGTCCAAGATGTGAAAGGATGCCATGATGAAAGAGATGAGTTATCTACACAAGAACGACACGGGAACTGTCAGAGTTGCCCGAGGGAAAAAAGGTGATCGGTTGTAAGTGGATATTGGTAAAGAAACAAGGAGCTTCAGATGGTGATACAGTACGCTACAAAGCCAGATTGGTAGCTAAAGGTTACGCTCAACGAGAAGGCAAGACTTCAATGAGATATTCTCACCTGTTGTAAAACACTCATCTATTCGGATTTTGTTGGCACTGGTAGAACAGTACAAATTGGAACTTGATCAGCTCGATGTGAAGACCGCCTTTCTCCGTGGCGATCTTGAAGAAGAGATCTACATGTCTCAGCCGACGGGGTTTAAAACTGCAGAAAAGGAGAATATGGTATGCAAACTGAAGAAATTATTATATGGATTAAAGCAATCTCCAAGGCAGTGATACAAGTATTTCGACAGTTTCATAAGAGGAAAAAGGTACACACGAAGCCATTATGACCCATGTGTATATTACAATAAGCTACTTGGAGGAGAGTACATCTATCTACTCTTGTATGTGGATGATATGCTCATTACTTCTAAAAGCAGATCTGCTATTGATAAATTAAAAAAAGTCTTGTCTTTCGAATTCAAGATGAAAGATCTGGGTGAAGTAAAGAAGATGCTAGGCATGGAGATTGAGCGAGACTGGAAGAGTGGCAGGTTAGCTTGACACAGAAGGGGTATTTGAAGAAGGTATTTCAGAAGTTCAACGTCAACGATGATATAAAATCTGTAAGTGCACCATTGGCTCCTCATTTCAAGTTAAAAGCTACTATGTCTCCTTACTACTTACTATTGAAGAGCTGAGTACATGACTCACGTGCCTTATGCTAGCGCATTTGGTAGTTTATTATATGCAATGGTATGTACAAGACCCGACTTGTCACAAGCTGTCTCAATGATTAGCAGAATATGCACGATCCCAAGAAGGGTCACTGGGAGGCAGTGAAGTAGACTCTACGTTACAATAGAGGTACCATAGATATTGGTTTGGTATTTAAGAAGAATGTTACTGGTAAACAAGAGTGTATCGGATGTTGATTTCGATTACACAGGAGACCTTGACAAACGCTGGTCCACAACAAGATATGTGTTACATTGTCCCAAGCACCGGTCAGCTGGCGCTCTACTCTACAGTCTATTGTCACATTATCTACTACTGAAGCCGAGTATATGGCCATGACAGAGGCTACGAAGGAGAAATTTTGGCTTCAAAGGTTGCTTGATGACTTGGGGATTAATCAGATCTGTTAAAGATCAATTGTGATAACATAAGTGCTATCTATTTGGCAAAGAATAGGTATATCATGCAAGGACGAACCACATTGATGTAAGGTTCCACTTTGTTTGGGAGATTCTTGATGAAGGTGACATCGAGTTACAGAAAATTCACACGAAGGAGAATCCCACTGATATGCTTATCAAGGTTGTTTCAGGAGTAAAGTTTGCGCATTGCAAAGAATTACTCCATATCCTTCCAGTTGTGTGAGCTCAGTGGAGCTCATTTAGATGAACCACGTGTGACTTGATCCCATTGGGTATGGGTACATAGGCAACCACAATGGTGCAACCAATTTGGAGTCGACATGGTACTATGGCGTGTTCGGCTCAGATTTGCGAAATCATCATCGAGGTGGAGAATTGTGGGAAGAGAGGGTAAAATTTTGTTGGTAAAGTTTTTAAACTCTGTTAAAGGTTAGCCAAAGATATGTAATCAATGGTGTCAAAACGAGAGCGTATCAGTCGTATCAATAGTGGATTGCACAGGAGGAATAGGACCTAGTCGACTAGGGTAATGGCCTAGTCGACTAATGACATAAACAGAGAATTGAAAAATCTGTTTCACTACAAACTAGTCGATTAGGCTAAATTCCTAGTCGAGTAATAGGGGTTAATAGTCGACTAGGTTATTTCCTAGTCAACTAATACAGCTGTAGCGACCCAGTTTACAAATCTGATTCTAAATTCGTTTCTGATCCGAATTAGGTGTTTTTGGTTTCTTTTTTCTTCGTGATTTTTTGGCTATATAATGAGGGGTAGTGTCCCCAATATTTGTAACCTGTAATTGATTGATTCACTAAGAACTCTCTCCCTTTCCCCGAGGACGTAGGCAAATTGTCGAACCTCATTAAATCTTGTGTTCTCTCTTTCTTTTTTTTATTTAATTGTTCGTGTTATTGGTGACTATTCTCTGGTGGCCCTCTTCTCTGTTGGGTGTATTCCCTTACCCGATGACGTAGGCAAATTGTCGAACCTCGTTAAATCTTGTATTCTCTCTTTCTTTTCTTTGTTTAATTGTTCATGCCTTTGGCGACTATTCGCTAATGGCCCTCTTCTTTGTTGCGTGTATTCCCAACAGTGCAGGTTTTCTTATTCGAGATTTTGTGGGGAATCTCCTCGTGGCACGAAGCATCTCTTGACGACAACCTCTGTGACGCTCGCAGAAATTATTGGGAGCTTGGTCTGGACTTCGTTGTGCAGTGATGGAATTGGGTTCAAAGAAGATAGAGCTTGAAGGGGACTCATTAGGAGTAATTCAATGAATAGATGTGAGGAAATTTAAGGGTGGTTTATGCGGGGGCCCTTATCCAAGATTTCTTCATTTGGATTGAACTTATTCAACAATTCAAATGCTCCCACATTATGCGAGAAGGAAATATGGCAACAGATTATATGGCTGGTACAGCTTCTAAAGGAACTACGAAGCAATATTTTATGAATGTGATGCCTGATGCTCTCGCGAGTATTTTACATGAGGAGAGAATGGAAAGCGTATTTGGATCCTCTCAAAATTTGGCAGTGGACGGTCCACCTTCTAAATCACAACTGTTTATTAAAATCTAAGTGATTGGGATGCATCATAAAAATGATGCATCGTTTAAAGAAGTGGACTGTCCACTGCCTATTGGCAGTAGAGAAGAGCTGATTGTTTGTTTCGAGAAAGATATCGATCAATTTCAATTCTTTCTCTTTCTATTGATTCTTTTCCGATCGAGATGTATGGATCCATAAATCTATGGTCTATATAAATCCTATTCATGGATTAACGAAAATGTGCAAATGCTCTATTTGTCTCTGTCATTCTATGAGTCTCTTCCTTTTGCGTTGGCATCGGCATCGTCACTCCCTTTGGCAGCATCTATTAATTCGGAACTTAATTTGAAAGTCATATTTCGACCCGGGCGTTCTCGGGATGCCCCTAATAACCAATGAATGACAAGCGCTTTTCCTTGTGTAGATCCTATTTCAATAAGAACTTGATGAGTCGATCCGCTTGCACGTCTCGCTTTTACTGCTATATCAGAAGTTACCCCACGTATTGCTTGACGTAAAACAGATAGTGGATTTGTTTCTGAATCCATGCAAAGAAATTGTACGATGAGAAGGGCCTATGCCTTTTCTTTTATCAAAAAATTAGAAAAAGATAGAGTTAGAGAAGCGTATCTGTTAAGAAATTCTGGAGAAAGACAAAAATGTGCGTAGTTCCTTGGCTTCAAACCGGCAACGACGCCATTTGAAATTTCTTGTTTTGTGTGCGTAAAGATTTTGATCTTGCAAATAGATGAATATAAGTAAGAATATTGTAAGATATCGATATCAAAGTAAAATTACCTCGCAAATCGTTGAGACAATCCTAGTATAGGGCAAGATAGAGTATCAAATCACAATTTGAAAACTAAAAAAAGTACATCACCTTAATCTTTTTCTGAATTTCCATGCTACGTTCTAAGTTTTTATGCTAGTTATTTTTTTATTTTTTTCTTTTAAAAGCAATAAGAGAGTTATTTTTACCTACAACTAGAGAAAGAAAAAAATTACTCTAAAAGATATAATAATCTAATCTAGAAAAGCAGTAGATCTAAATTATGAAAACAATAAAACTAAACTAAGAAATCAAGAGAAAGAAGGATGATTGAAGAATAATTTTTTATTAAAAAGAAGATCGCTCAAATTGGAGTTTACAAGGAGGGAGAGAGAGGTAACTACAAATAAAATAACAAAAGGTAGAAAGAAATACTTATTGAACTGAACCAGTCGTAGTCAGAACTTCAGGGAAGAATGAAGACAAGGGCGATAGTAGGCATCCAATACTTCTCCAATTTAAGGCTCAACTTGCACTCCTTGCTTGTCTTTTTCTTCTTGGAGGAGATCCTATAGCCTTTTGAAGTTCATTTCTTTTTTTCAAGCATGATCTGTTTTGCTTAGATTTGTTCGGATTTGGAGAATTACCTAATTTGCTTGAATTTTTTTAACTGAAATTATTTAATTTGCATATTTTTTCTGGACAATTTGCATAAATAGCTTGCCTGATTTGCTCAGATTGTTTTGCTGAAATTATTTGATTGCGTGCTTTTCTTTTTTGCACAGACTTGCATGAATAGCTTGCCTGATTTGCTCGGATTTGCTTTGCTGGAATCATTTGATTGCATGATTTCTTTTTCTTGGCAGATTTGCATGGATAGCTTGCCTGATTTGCTCGAATTTGTTTCTTTGTCCCAAGTCTTCTGAAAATCATAAATATATGCATATCAGTGCAATATTTATCTTTAGAATCAATGTAACTACAGTCAAATATACATTACAAATGTACATTTCATTTTACAACAATCTTAAACTAGGAGATACTTAGTAAGAGCTAGGTTGCACTAGTACAGGTTTGGAATACGTGTACAACACAACACAGGTATAGGATACAAAAAATATTGAAAATTCAGGATATGCGTACTTTATGGATATGGAAACTATAAAATTATAAAAAAATATGTTATTTATCTGTGCTTGTATTGTAAGGCCATAATGGTTTAAAAAACACAACAACTCAAGGAATATAAAATATTTCCATGTTATACTAATCAATAGTTACTAGAATATCTATAATTTTTCATTAAGAATGTGAATAAATTTGATGAACACATCTATAAATCGAATGGAATTAATTATTTGTGAAAT
Organism: Agave tequilana; assembly: GCA_038442645.1. Classification (NCBI taxonomy): domain Eukaryota; kingdom Viridiplantae; phylum Streptophyta; class Magnoliopsida; order Asparagales; family Asparagaceae; genus Agave; species Agave tequilana. Next base: position 59,894 of record JAVJIF010023476.1, read on the forward strand.
AGTTTAAACTTCTTATTTCCGGATATAGTTTGAAATCTTTGGTACAATTAAGATCTGTTATAATTTTAGGCTACATATAGGAATATCAAGCGAGTATCCATCGAGTATCTGAATATCCGAGGATCGGATATGGTGCCTGATTGAAGTATCCGTGCAACATAGGGTAGGAGAATACCAAGGGATGGAAGCTTCAATCAGACAGGTTTTATTCTGTGCAACTCAAAACATGGGATGTATATTAGAAGAAAAAAAACCAGCTCAGGTAATGTACTTGCTTGATATACGAACATAGCCTGGATATCAGTACGGCAGTCTACAGTTACATTCTGAACAGCTTCCAAACAAAGATAATAAATTAGTTGGCAGAAATCTGTGCCAAATTAGCTTGTAGCAGGGGACAGGATCGTATGAAGTCGTAATTAAATTCTATGAAGAGAAAAACACTGTAAGTAGACACCTGCAGATTCTTTGGAAGGAAGTACGGTACTCATCAAATACATAATAACCTGAGATGACAATATCTTAAAACTATTTGGAAAATATTTTATATCTATCAAGATACTCCATGTCCCAGTTGTTACGCGCAGGACAACAACCCCTATGAGGAATCCGCCTACCAGGCGGAAACTGAATGCAGCCGGAGACGTACCCAACACGACAAGAACAGAGAAATAATAGAGAAAAGCAATCAACAGTATTTAACGAGGTTCGGTAAATTGCCTACGTTCTCTGGGTAAGAGAGAGAGAGATTTTATTGATTCAGCAATCAATACAAACTAATACAGAGGGAACTTTTCAGGAGATTCTTAGGGATACAATACATGGCTCTAGCCCTTATTTATAACCATAGAGTCCCTGAATTTAAGGAAACCCAGATTGAATTCGATCTCATCCAGAAAAGGAATCCGAATCCCAAAATGCAGCAGAAAACGCGTCTGTCGGTCGACAGGCCGGTCGACCGACCCATGCGCCGCTCGACCACGCCGGTCGATCGGACCCAACTGAGAGCTAAGGCCTGTCAGTCGGTCGATCGGGCCGGTCGACCGCTCTCTTCCACGGTCGACCGGGCGGTCGACCATGATGATCCTGTGCACGTTGTGCACGCCGATCGACCGGCCTCCTCCACCAATCGACCGGGTGGCCGACCGGGAGCACAATATGGCCTGCTCAATGCTCCGTTTCTCTCTCCTTTGATTTCCAGTCTCCGTGCTAACTTCCTCTACCCCTCTATCTCCTCTCTCCCTACACGGCTCAAGTCTGGTCAGATTACTGGGACTACTGAGTGCAACTATGTGATCTGCATATCACATAGCGGTTTAGGAAACAGGATACTGACTCTTGCTTCAACTTATCTCTCTGAGCTGCTTACCAACAGGATCTTACTGGTTGATCGAGGTGCTGACATGCCTGATCTCTTCTGTGGCTGTTTCCTGAAACCTCGTGGTTACTACTGCCTTTGGACTTCCCTCTGAACCCCGTTAATGCCTTCAATGAGAAATCGCCTCATAGCTAGGGAAACATGGTGAAGGACAAGCTTGTCATGGGAATCCTCCACCTTCGAATGTCTATCTCCATCTGACTCATGATTATTGGGACTTTTGATGAGCTCTTCTTTTGTGAAGATGACCAACTTTTCCTTGAAAAGGTTCATTGGCTGGTTTTGAGGTCAGACAACTACTTTGTTCCATCTCTCTTCTTAATTCCAAAATATGAAGAAGAATTTCATCAGCTTTTCCCCCAGAGAGATGTTGTATTCCACCACTTAGGCCATTATCTTTTCCACCCGACCAACTTAGTGTGGGGTCTGATTTCCCGGTACCACCAAGCTTATCTAGCCAAGGCTGATGAAATTTTGGGTGTTGTAACAAATCGGCACTATGATACCAATTGTTACTTTCAGGAAATCGACATTTGCGGAACTTGATGATACTTGCAAAAAGAAAATTATTGTAAAGCAAACTAGTAATATCTAAATAAAAGAATAATAAGAAATAACACAATGATTTAACGTGGTTTAGACCAAACTTAGCCTACGTCCACGAGGAGAGAATTAAGAGAGAGCTTTATTAATAAACGTAATACAAAGAGATCTAACTTTTCATTTGATTCCACAAGATTATTCACCTTCTCCTTGAATCTAAGCCTAAATTACAAGAGTATACCTTCTCTTTATGCACTTTTACCTTGCTCCTCCCTTTCTTGGCTTCTTCTCATGTCTTTTACTTGAAATTGATTTACAATATTGGGTTACAACCTTTATTTATAGGATTTTACAATACAACTCTTTTCTGATGTGCTGGTCACAAGCTCTTGGTCTACTCTCGGATATGTTTCTCAGGGGCTTGGAGGGTTAAGGCCGTGGATTCTGGTAAAGCCTGAGAACCAAACGGCACCAGACCCTCCATGTTGTCGAGCCATGTCGATGGACCCTTGTTTTCATGCTCCACCTTTTTATGATCGCAAAGCGGGGACCGACACAGGACTACTGGTACCTCATGTGCAGCATTGCGAGGATATGTGATAGAGATGGGTGGTAAGCTCTCTTGTGGAGGATTGGTTATAGTTTTGTACGCTAAAGTTACAGACTGCACAGCTTTTCGCAACGTTGTGTATTGGAATTAGATTTTGGGTAGAATCAGTTAAAAATTGATTCGTCTTTGTGATGTTGAGATCGATGCCATATTGTAAGAGAGTAAGCCTGTAAAATTCATGTTTGGTATATTAAGCCTGATGAAAATAGTAAATCAGTCTCTTTTTTTTGGCTGCCCATACCTCTGGAAATAGGGGAGAAGTTGTTCTCCAGTAGCAATTTATCCAAAACTTAGCAGACAATATGACATTTTTAGGGCTATAACCAAACCACCAAAACTGATTCAAATGGGGCAGCATTCTAGATCGGTGCCAGGCTGAAGAGAGAACAAATTTACGAAAGGATTCCCCAGAATGAACGTTGATTTGCTGAATATCATTCCAGAACTGATCAATTGTGGTATGAAGAGAACCCAATTATCATTCACTGTCAAAGAACTGTGAGCTGGACAGAGGTTTGATCACTTTGACCCAAGTTTGCCAATCAGCCTGCAGGCAACTAGGGATAAAAACATAGAGAGGTTGTTAATCCATCTCCTCTGTCCATAATGATGAAAATAAGAGCTTGCTGACTTCTATATTCTATGGCTTTCCATGTTCCAGAATCCATAAGGGAGATAGGTGCATCCCGGATTGAAAAATGCCTGACATAGAGTGCCCTCATCCAATTTTCCCAAATAGTATCAGAGGTGTAGCATCTCTACAGTAATTCAAGAACAGCAGCATTGCAAACATCAGATACTCTTCTTAATTTTTGGTAGGGTTCAGTGTAAGCTTGTTATATCAGCATGGGAATTTCCATGTGTTATCTAGGACTGTTTTTCAACATCAGGTGTGCAAAAATTCAACAAGAGACATCTCATTGGCAGATATTTCAGCTGCAGAAACTCGAACGACAGACTAATTTCCAGCAATAATAGGGCACTACAATAACAAATTTCATCGTCGGCAAAACAACTGTAGAAAGCAGGCATATTAAGTATCAGCTCTCAATGCAATATCTGTATACATGTATCACACTAACAAGTAAGATTTACAATTTTTAAAATTTCAAAATGGTACATCTAGAAACATATCATATCTACATTATAACTTAATAGAACATGATGATAGGAAAAAATCAGTAGCAAGAACACCAGCAGCAAGAATTAGCAACAGGCTGTGATATATCTGAAAAGTTATTTGACTAATCAGCCAAAAAAAATATTTCATAGTTCTGTTTCTGTTAAACACCACCAAACTAATGTTTCTATTGGGATCCATTTTCAATCCAAACCAATAGAATTTTTGTTTGGTTCTTATAGTTGTAATAACCCTGATTTCCCTTTAATGTTGCAAATATTTAGATTTATATAGTTTTTATGCAAAATAAATAAATGTGTGGAGTTAATTATTAAATAATTAATAACAGATTAGCAGGGTTTAATTAGAAAAAAAAATCTAACTTAGTAACAAATTGTGGGGTGTGATCGTATAGATCGCAGCCCCACCAACTCATCGAGAGAGAGAGAGAGAGAGAGAGAGAGAGAGGCTAGAGGCTGAAAAAAATAACAAAGAATAAAGAAGAGAAAGCAAATTAAAGGCAAAAAAGAGGATGATCAGATACAAGATTATGATAAAAGCTTATATTAAAGAATTTCTGGTTTTTTATTATTCTTTTGGGAATTTTGTTATGGTTTATAAAATTTGAGATTAAACTAACAAGAGGAGATGATCACTTAAGATTCTTGAAGCTTTTTCTATGATGGAACCTGAAGGGGAAAAGAAGGATGTTCATGAGAGCACATCGACGTTATTGGATGTGGTAAGTGGTGATCATGAGTTGTAGTTTATATTGATTTCATGTTTCTTTTAATCAAGGTTATTACATATATATTAGAAACAACATAAATCATGTCTTTATCAAGATAGGCAAAACCTAGCAAGATAGACTATAAATTAAAAGAAAGATGTAAACCAATATAAAGTACAAATGATGATCACCACTTACGAGCATCAGTGGGCTCTCATGAACAAACTCCCCCCAGTGAGCATCTCTTGTTAATTTAATCTCAAATTTTATAAATCATTATAAAATTCCAAAAAGAATAACCAAAAAAAAACCAAAAAATCTTAAATATAGGTTTTTACCATAATTTCGTCTCTGATGATCCTCTTTTTCCTCTTTAATTTGCTTTCTCTTCTTTATTCTCTGAATTCAGCCTCTTTATTCTCCCCGTCTCTTTTTTTTTTTGTTTTTCTTTCCTTTCTTTTTTCCCCTTTCAATCATTTTCTTCTCTCTAGCTTTCTCTTTTTTTTCTCGATTTCATGGTGGTTGCAATCTACACGGTCGCACCCCACAATCTGTTAGTTGGTTAGATTTTCTTCTAATTAAACCCTGGTTTTAATTATTTAATAATTAACTCCTCAATTTTTATTTTTTTGCATAAAAACCCCATAAATCTATTTGCAACATTAAAGGAAAATCAGGGTTATTACAAATATATTACAAACAACTTAAATCATGTTTTTTCTCAGGATATGCAAAATTTAATAAGAGATAGAATATGAATTAAAAGAAATATGAAAACCAATATAAACTACAAGTTATGATCACCACTTACCAAATCCAACAGCATCAGTGCACTCTCATGGACATCCTTCTTTTTCCCTTCCAGTTCCATCATAACAAAGCTTCAAAAACCTCAAGTGATCATCTCTTCTTGTTATTTTAATCTCAAATTTTATAAATCATAAAAAAAAATTCCAAAAAGAACAACAAAGAAACCAGAAATTCATCAATAGAGTTTTTTTTACCTTAATCTCATTTCTGATCATCCTCTTATTCCTCTTTAATTTGCTTTCTCTTCTTTATTCTTTGAAATTGTTTGTTAACCTCCAGCCTCTTCATTTCTTCTTGTCACTTCTTTTTTTCTTTTCTTTCTTACTTTCTTAATTTCCGTCATTTTCTTCTCTCGCTTTCTCTTTTTTATTTTCTTGATTTCGTGGCGGCTGCGGTATATGTGATCGCACCCCGAGGTTGGATTTTTTTCTAATTAAATCCTGCTATTAATTATTTAATATTTAGCACCTCAACTTTAATTATTTTGCATAAAATCCGTATAAATCTAAATATTTGCAACATTAAACGAAAATGAGTGTTATTACATATATATTAGTAACAACATAAATCACGTCTTTCACAGGATATGTGAAATTTAACAAGAAATAGCAGTATTCTAAATATCCCCGATATAACCCCGATATTGCGGCGATATTGTGTTTACGGCAGCTAACCGCAATGATTTGGCACATCCAAACCGATATAGCGTTTTTCATTCAAAATCGTCGATAAATAGTCATGGACCCGATATATCGGCCGCAATTTCGACGATTTTGGACCCGATATAACATTTTACACCCAATTTCTAGGTAAGGTATTTGGGTAATTCGAGTGATGTGGCAATGTGACATTTTTGAAGATTCTACACTTGGATAGTGATTATAGATTCATAGGCTTAATGCAAATTATCGACTTAAGTATATCTTAAACATATAAGTATGATGTTTTATGTAAATTTATATAATTTATGCATATATTGTCTTATTGAGATGTGATTTAAGACAAGAAGATATGTATATTACAGTCCGATTTTGACATCTGATTTTTGAAAATATCCCCGATATATCCCCATCTTCGATAAATTTTTCCTGCCGATGTAGCTGTTGTGGCCGCCATTTAGAACACTGAGAAATAGACAATGAATTAAAAGAAAGATGAAAACCAATATGAACTACAAGTCATGAAAACCAGATCCAACAAAATTAGTGCGCTCTCATGAACATCCTTATTTTCCCATTTCAGGTTCGTCCTAATAAAGCTTCAAAAACCTCAAGTGACCGTCTCCTCTTGTTATTTTAATCTCAAATTAAACATATCAAAATTCAAAAAAGAATAACAAAAAAAAGAAATTCTTTAATATAGGATTTTACCTTAATCTCATCTCTGATGATCTTTTTTCTCTTTAATTTGCTTTCTCTTCTTTATTCTCTCTAAAAAAAGGAAAATCAACCTCCAGCCTCTTTATCTCTCCAAGTCTCTTCTTTCTTTCAGTTTTTTTTTCTTTTTTTCCCTTCCTCTTTCGATCATTTTTGTCTCTCTCGCTTTCTCTTTTTTTCTCGATTTGGTGATGGTTGTGATCTTATACGATCCCACACCACAATCTGTTACCATATTAGATTTTTTTTTTCTAATTAAACCCTGCTATTAATTATTCAATAATTAACCCCTCAAGTTTTATTATTTTGTATAAAAACCCTATAAATCTAAATATTTGCAACATTAAAGGGAAATCAGGGTTATTATAATAGTGGATAAATGAATTTTAATTATGCACATGTACTGCATGCTGGCGCATGTGCATATAAGCCCAATGGTGCAAGTTACAAAGAAATTTTTCTAGTTAACACTAATAAGAATTTACATAGCGCAATTTACAGAGGCATGATAATATGAAAGCTTAAACAACAATACCTATGCAGAGTAGTGCTAGCTTCCTCAATCAATAAGTCTACTTAAAAAAAATTATTTGGCAGGCTCCCATTTATGGCAAAATGACACTTTAGGGCTGGTTTAGGGTTTGTTCCACCTAACAATTCTAGTTAGATTAATACAGTTGCCAATAGAGTCTAGGTTTTTTCCATTTAACATCATCTACAATTATCTGGGAAAACAAGACTGCCATCATATTTAAGATATAAAATCAGAAAATCCTATCATCACAAACCATAAGTGGTAATTATATTTAGGAAAACAATATTACCTCATATAATTTGAATGGTCAACTAATTGCTGCCACTGCTATGGAATAGCCTTGGCTCAAATTTGTGTTATTCACTGCATCCTGCTCCTAATATGGTGGGAAACTATAAGAGATGGATATGCCAATTCAGACAGTATTCAAGGAGACTATTATGTCCATGAAATAGAAGTAGAGGATCCAAATTGAACATACGACTGGATTGAGCTCAAGGAACATTTATCAGAAGGAAGAAAGACCAGAAACTTGGCGAAATCTCTCATAAGAGACCCAGAAAACAAATTGCCAAGGGCCTAGCCTTGCCCACGTAGGAATGAAGCCCTTCCACAATGCTAGTACACCTTCAAACTTCACAGTTTTCACCAAACAATCATAAGAACTCCTGTAAACAGTCCTAGATTCCCCTTTTCTCATAGCTTGGTTCATCATTCTAGTCTTGATCACATCAGCTGGGCAGCTGAGAGCAGTTGCACAGAGACCAGAAGCGCCAGATGCCAAAGTGTGAGCAAAAGTATTATCACCACATATCTGATTATTAATGATAAAATGCTTGGCCTGGTCATAGCAAGTCAACTCCCCCATGTTGACAAGGAATGCTCGTTGAGCATTAGGAAGCACCCCTCTCCAAAGGCCTAGAAAGCCTTCTGTCCGGATTATCTTTCTAAAGGCATCAAAGATCCCTGAATATCGGGGTTGGAGACCTTGGCTTAGAAGACGTCCATCTGCTTGCATTCTCACCTTTATAAGATCAGCTGGGCTAGCCACAATCTGCACTCTAAGGAGATATGAGTTACAGAAAGCCAAGTTAATAAAGTTAGGGAAAGTAGGTGCAATGGATTAATCATAATTCCCTAAGAATTTGAAATTTCCCTACAAATACATATTGAGTGTGAGCACAAGAACATGGGCATAAACACAAACGCATAAAGTGCATTCACAGACGCAATTTTAGATATACAGACACAAACACACATGAGACAGAAGAATTGGTTAATGAGACTTGCCCTTCAAAATTCAACATCCTGCTTTAAAAAAACCTTGAACAAAGTCACAGAATGGTGCGTCAAACACAACCCACAACACATATCATCACAAAGGGACATGCACAAGACAAAGCATGCAAGTCAACCTTCACTGATATACATATGCATGTGCACATTCACATATATACATATGCATGTGCACTGAAAAGGATGCACACACGCCTGCATTTGTGCATATGAACACTCACTATGCATGGACATAAAACAATAACACATATACATGCATCTGCGAAAAAGACTGAAGTTCATACCCACCAATGAGAAACCTATATCCTTACAAATATATCCGTTTGTATACAAGTGTATCAAAGCTTTATACCATTAGCAAACTTTATTACCTACAAAAGGTTTTTCCCCCCTTTTGTGTGTGTGTGTGTGTGTGTGTGTGGTGTGTGTGTGTGTGTGTGTGTGTGTGTGTGTGAGAGAGAGAGAGAGAGAGAGAGAGAGAGAGAGAGATCATTAAGAACAATATACATTAGTATGTTCAACCTAAAGATGATTTGGAGATTGACATAGCATTATAGCTTTATGTCAGTTCAAGTTTCATTGTAGACCTTGAGATTTGGAGTTATATTTTCCTATTCATCATCACATGAATTATTAACATCTTGCTACATGTAGTCGAAATTATTCCATTCCTCTACCAAACTACTTAAAGTAAAAGAGGTTATTCCTTCATATTAACATGCTACCTAAGCATAGCCAAAGACATAAGAATAGGACCAGCGCTCTAAACAAGGATCATGAAAAAGGGAAAAAAAAATTTAATCCCAGTTAGGAAAGCTCATGTTTGCACAGAAGTTGAAATGGAAGTGTTGACAACAAATTGAATTTGTTGTAGGAAAAAGTAACTCCAAGATCTCAAAGTACCCAACCACTATTGCAAATAATCACATTTCACATACATCAAAGTGTCCAATTTTCAATTATAAGTACAATGTAGCCAATGGGCTACTGGGATCCAATGACATGATCCTCTAATATCTATGAATAATGTCAAGGCTAGGTGATCACTTAGAATTCATAATCCCTAAAACAAACATAACCACAGCAACCAATCCGTGTCCAAACTATTTGCGATTGAATTTAGAATCCTCTCTCTAATAAAGTCTATTTGGAAGAAACAAATTACTTCTTCCTAACTCATAATTTAGTGTTGAACTGTTAAAACAATAAATAAAATAAGTTAGAGAGCATATTGAATAAAAAGAAGTATATAAGTGAACCACTTCATCAGTACTAGTTACATACAGTCATAGCATAGTCTTCAATCATCATTGTTGTCATCTTCATAGTCATTTGTCATCCTCTATGCCTTTTCCCATTAATATGGGTTAGCTATGGAGCACCACTCAACGTAATTTTATGACTGGTTATGAGCATGTCATCAGCTCTGGAGCCGGTACCAGATTCCTGGCCCCAGTTCATTTATGCCATATCATTTTTTCGTAAGACTGCCGTAAAACCTCATGGCATCTGGCAGGCAGGTAGACCAACCTTTCTCATTACCCAATTAAAAGTGCATGCAACCAAGGCCCTCCAAATTCCTCTAGACCACAGAAGAGTCTAGAGAGAGAGGTAAGATAAGGCCTTCTATAGGAAATTCAGACATCTCTGAGGCAAAAACAGACCAGCCAAAAAAACAAAAAGGATCACAAACTTTGGTGCAGTCTTTGGAAAGTTCATATGATTCATACTTATAACTATAGCAAGATTTAATCCTTAATCAATATATGCATTTGTAAACTAACTTGGCTCAATAACTTATATAGCTATTAGTTGATTTTTTTTTATTTTTTTTTTTAAAAACTACTTCTTTGAGAGGATTTCTCCAGTCCTGGTTCATCTTTAGTAGACAAATTTGCAGCAGCATTGAGTCCCTTAGAATTAAATCTAAAATCTACTGTTGGTCATGGCTACCCAAGCCAATTGACACAAGAGAAAGACAAATTGTGAAGTCCAAAATAAGACAAGCCAATCATTTTGTCCATACAAGAAAAGTACATGGAGGATAGAAGTTATATGCCAGTTCCTCAACAAATATGCCATATTTTTCAAGGTGATGCAGAACCCAGGATTCTTTTGTAAAAGAAGGGAAAATGAAAAGAGAGGCACAAGTTAGAGATGAATTATTTGATGGGGAATAGAGCATCCAAGGAGCAACAAATGAAGAAAGGAAGAAGAAAAATATAAAAGATAAAGGTTGTGGCCTCACCCCCATGATTGCAAACTCATTGGCATCACACCATAAAATCATTATCATAAAAAGAGAAATTTTCACTCAGTTGAAGAAATGAAGACCAATGAAAGAAAGAAGAAAGGTATAACAGGGAAGAAGGAAAAAGTGTAATATCAAGATTTCCCACCTTCCAAATTAAATTTCACACCCATTTCAACCTTGCACAGGTTCGGAGAAGAAGCACAAATTTTCTTCAAAAAATAATCTCTTTTTAACTACTGATCAGAGCATGAAGTAATCAATAAAAAGCAATATCATCCAATAATTCCAGTTAGAAAGCATAATATAAACATATATAGGGTCAAAATTAAAATTTTACAAAAATAACCTTGAGTTAAAGAGGCTCTAAACAGCACAAAAAACCATAAAAATTCCTAAAATATAAGATAAAAAGACCTAAAGACTTTAACTAATAATTGACTCATAAACTAATAATTAAACTACTAATCTAACAAGAAACTTTATTTACCTCTTCTAATTGCTTCTTGATCCCTTCAATTTTGGATCAGAGCAAGTCTATCCAGTTTCATAGGGTATAATTATTATGGTGATCACTACACAAACTACTATAAAGATTCATTAGCGGGATCTCCTTTCTATAGTTTGTTGTCACTTTCAACATCAACACAGTCATCGTCTTCATCATTTGTGTCGTTGACATCAATAGCAATCACTTCCCTAAGCATCTTTATTGTGTAAGTCGCAATCTCCATTGCCGACTCCTTTAAACAAATGTGAATCATCATCAGAGACGGTATCTTTAGTGCATAGAACAAAAGGATGGCCGTCAACACTTTCTTTAATGCTCAACATGTAATTGATCTCACCTTTCAGTTCAACATTACTGCCATGACACAAATCAATTTATTGCAGTCTTTCGTATCAATGCCTCTAGAGAACTGCAACTTTTTCTAGCTATATTGACGAAGATGACAGCATTGAAGGGAAAACAAATTGACAATATGTTGCAATAACAATTGCAACAAAACCAATTCAAAGATATTGAAGCCAACATCAAGTTTTTCATGTCACTTCTTCAAGTTATGGCATCCCTTTCGAGATTGATACAAATATTAGTGCCAAGAAAAGTGCAAACTTTTGTGGTTGACTGTTGAAAAACTCTAGGAATCTAATATAATTTTGTTGCAGTTATATCTTCACCAAGATTCATCATAAGTGAATTTTCTCAAATCGGGAAGGATTAATGCCGTCAAGAAGCCAATAAAAGAGATAAACAGAGTTTCTTGTTAGATTTTAATAGTTAAATTATTACTTTGCAAGTCAATATTTAGTTAAAATCTTTAAGTTTTTCTATTTTATTTTTAGGATTTTTCTGTGATTTTCGGCTAATTAGAGTCTTTTTTCCAACTCAAGTTATATTTGTAACTTTTAATTCCAACTTTATATATACGTTCATACTTCATATTAGGGTTGTTAATTAGAATTATCAAAGGATATTGTTTTTTTTTTTTTTTTGAAGAAGCATTATATGAGTTTGGTGAAGGTGGAAATTGTTTCCTTTGAATTAAGGAGATAGCCTCTTTATCTTGCCTAAATGGAAGCCAAGAGTGTATCCTCATATTCTTGATGATTGAGCTAGATTGGGAATTCAAGCTTGTATGCTATTTTCATCTATGACTTGTGATTCGACAAAAGAAAGCTATGTTGTTTCCAATATTCATGATTTTATTTCTACCGTACATGCTTTGTCCAGAAAAATATGCAAGAACTCTTTTAGAGGCATATGGAATTCTTCTTAACATGGAGAATTTTGAAACAAATTAACTAATTAAGTGTAGAGTTCCCTTTTGGTTTCTGAAATACTTTGCACTACATAATGACCATTGTCGTTGATGAGATTTCTCCATGGATTGTACTGCATACTTTTTGAAAAAGTGAAGGTTATTAATGTATCATTATTTTGAGTATTCTTTGAGCTCTACAAAAGTTATGTATTTAAACACAATAAATATTTTCAAGGTATTTGCATCATAATTATATTCTTGAAAAGATTTGAAAGCGTCATCCTACATTCTGATTTTTCTACTTAACTTTGCAATCATGTGTTTTCTCGGTAAACTACTGATAGATCGAGTTGTATTGACAAATTATGGACCACACCAAGATTTGATCTATTTGAAAATATATTTTGATATGAAAGAATATATGTATACAACAAGTCAAATGGATTGTTGGGCTCATGCAACAAACCGGTAGGGTTATATGCAGGGATGTATTGAACTGGACCAATTAAGATGTTAGCACTTGAAGACATTGAGGGGAATTTGCCGGAAGAAGAACTCTCATACTGCTCCAATATATCAAGATCAATCTTTTGCAGCTCACTTCGATCTATTCATGAATCATCTGTAGGTGGTATTCCTTTCCATCGAACCAAATACATACGAGTCCCACCAATTTTTGTGGTGATAATTTCATCATCCACAATTTTATCGGCCGACATTTCTTGTTTGAAAGTCGAGCAACATTAGAGTTTGGGTTTGGTTTTTCTCAACCCGACCCGATACCCAAAAGATAAAAGAGAAAGAGGGAGAGAGATTAGGGCAACGGGTCATTAAGAGAGAGATCCTCCTCTCCGCCTCGCCCGATCTCTGCCTCGCAGAGCTCTGACGAAGCCTGTCGTCGCTGATCTTGCCTCCACCGAGCCCGATCTTGCCTCATGGAGCTCCGACAAAGCCCGCCGCCGCCGATCTTGCCTCGCGGATCTTGCCTCGCTGAGCTCCGATGAAGCTCATCGCCGCCAATCTTGCCTCGCTGACCTCCGCCAAGCCCCAATCAGCTCTGCCGCACCACTCCGCCGCACCACTACGAAGCCCGCCAGCTCTGCCTATCCATGACATGCCTCCGACGAGGCCCTAAAGGCTCCAACGATCCCCAACAAGCTCCGACGAAGCCACGCTGACGCTGAGCTTCCTCAAAGTAAGTTCTGCAATAATTTTTTTCATTTTTTTAGAGGGGGGAGAGAGCAGCGAGATTGACAGAGAGATTGAGAAACTGAGAGGTAAGAGAGATTAAAGAGAAATGGAGAGAGAGCAGAGAGAAGGGAGAGGGGGGAGAGAGAGCAAAGAGAAAAGAAGAGAGGAGAGATGGAGAGAGATGAGGGGAAGGGAGAGCATAGAGCAGAGGCGGAGGGAGAGCAAAGAGAGGGAAGGGAGAGCAGATAGCAGAGAGGTGGGGAGAGACCAGATAGCAGAGCGAGGGGGAGAGAAGGGGAGAGGGATTTAATTGTTTAATTATTTTATTTAATTTAATTGTTGATTTAATTTAATTATTTTAAGTGTTTTTATTTAATTTAATTATTGACTTAATTTAATTGTTTTAATGATTTAATTGTTGATTCATTATTAATTTAATTGTTGACTCATTATTTATTTAATTGGGTGAAAATTGTGGATTGTTTATTTAATTATTGATTCATGATTTATATATTCATAGCTGCAGTTTTAATGCAAGTTGTTGAAGTATACATGATGAGAACACTTGTATATTTATTTTTATGTTTTTTTTATTCTATTTCATTGTATGTAGTAGTGATAGTAGGTAGTTATGAAACCATCATGTGAGGTAGTGGTAGTTATGAAACCATCATGTGTGGTAGTTGGTAGTTGTAAATCTAGCATATATGTACGCAATTGTATCTTATTTGAAAGATAATGTGTTTTAATGAAAATGTCTTTTGCCTACACTCTAATCCCTTCTCTGTGTCTCCCTTCCTCCTCTCTCTAATGAATGAATTGAAAATCCATGGCTTTCTGATGTGAAACGTGTACGTGTGTGCAAACAATAGATAAAATAACTCAATTAAACGTTTAACTAACAAGAACGATCGTTGGTAGGAAACTTAAAATAGTTAATATTAGATATATTTCTTTAACATGCATTTATTTGATCTATTTTAAATATTAAAGTACTAACTCAATGTTAATGTTATGCAAGGGTAGTTCAATGATCAATAAAGAAGTTAAAAATTATCAGACAAGTAGAAGCACTCAACTCACAATTTGAAGTGGACAGTAATCAAAGTTGATAAGAAATTAGAGATGTAATATAAAACTTGTAAATAAATATTCGTAGATGAAAATTATACTTCTTGATTACCTGTGAATAAAACCTTATTTTCCTCTATTTTCTTACTCTGAAATTTTATGGTATTGTAAATCTTTCTGTCACGATTCTAACGCTTCGAACGGTGCTCGATTTGAACTCAGGATGAATAAGATATGGTTTGAAAAAAGTAGCTTGTTGGTGGCTGAATTTTTCTCGCGCAAATCTATTTTTTGAGGTTCGTGGGAGATTGAGAGAGAAAAAAGATATATTTATCATAAACCAATTAGGGTATCCCACCACTAATCGGGGTTTAATAGGGCATCCCACCACTATTAGAAAGAGGATTTAAAATTCATAACCAACTCACAAAGAGAATAGCAAATTTTTATTATTCATCTTTATTGAAAAAGTGAATACATGGGGGGCCTTTATATAGGCTACAAAATTGTATCTCCTACTCTTATTGAGATTACATAATCTTAATCATAAAAGAAATCAAAAGTCTAAAAGAGAAAAAATACATAAAAAAAAACTAAGGTCCTATTACAACTTCAGTTACTAAAAATAAAAAATACAAGAAATATAATTAGAAATCCTAATGTTAGTAAAAATATTAGATCTATGTTGAGTTGGCACGTCTTTTCCAACGATGAAAGATTTGTCATATCTTCGTTCCATTGTCCGCATCATTCTCCCCGTGTTGGAGAGAGCTCGACTTCGTCGAGTCAGTAATAAAAGTGATCTCATCTTGTTTCAACTTGTTGGAATCAATCAATGATCTTCCTTTCCATCGAACCAAATCCTTACAAATCATGATAATTTCATCATCCAAAATTTTATCAATTTGATCCACTGTATTAAGTAAAATATTTGAAATTGGTGAATGGAGAGTCTCTCAAAAATAGGCTCAGGGGATGGCTCATCAATAAAGAAATTGCTAGGGTTAAAATTAAAACTTTTGTAATCCACTATATCTTCAATATTGAAAATAGAACTGATACCAAAATCTATAACATAAACATGACAATTTAGTTTCTTTAAGATTTGAAACGGATCGTACTACAAGCAAGTAAAATAACATTACCAACATTAAAAGTTTTAAACAATTTTCTAATATCAATTCGAATCTCGTAATTGACGTTATTTTGAGCAATCTTATCCATGACTTCCTTGTGTAAATTGTGTTATGATTCCCACGTGCACATGTGATGCAAAAGATGATAATGCAGACGCATGGACGACTTCAGTTTGACAATCGGTTAGGAGTTGAAAAGCAGTGGAGAAATTAAACTTGGTTCTTAACATGTGTCACATAGTTCTCCAAAAGTAGAGATGAAAATCAATTGAGACTAGACACAGTTGTAGAACTTCTATGATTGTGGACTTAAACCATGGTACCTTAACTGGGTGAGAGTGGGGTAACGACTTTAATCCATCATTTTCAAATACCTTAAAGAAACTACATTGGTGCAGTTTTCATTATCCACAATAACTCTACAGTTATTATATCTTTTTGTGACAAGGCAGTGCTAATAATGGACAAGTGACTCAGACGTGTTTAACTGATGTCATTGTCTGTAACATCTTTAGGAAAGATATCAACAAGTTCCGTAATCACTGGTGTGACTTCAGGAGAAATCAAGGTACTAGATTCTACGATGTCATCTCCTAGTTCTTCATGGACTTGGTCGTCGACGAAGTCATCATTTATGTCTTATCAGAATCTACGTCTGGGTGAAATGTAAACTCTTTGGAATCAGATTCAATCTCGGGTTGGTTGTCACATATAGGTGATAATTTTTCTTGAAACTCTTCTGAGACATCACTAAACTCTTTTACCACGGGAGTAAATATTGGAGAAATAGTGCTATCATGTTTGTCCATAACTTTTTTAATTATGGGGATTACACAAGTGGTACTGCTTTTCAGGTTCTGATTGTGGGTCTCCAATTTGGTCACTACCCTATTAACATTCTCTTTCAATCGTTTTGCGTCTAAACGGAAGACATTAACTTCTTGAGTTAGGAAATCAAGTTTAGCCATGATGTCAGGTAGGGTGGGTTGGGAGGTCATAAAATCAGTGTTGGGTTCACTAATTATTTCATATGGGGTACCATTACGGGTTAGCATGTAATGAATGAGTCCTAGTATGAATGCAAATTTATACTTTTTTTTAATTTTGTAATTTTTGTTTGTTTGATTTTTGAAAACTTGTCTTCTAAAATTGTCAAGTAGAGCACCCTTCCTTGGTTAGACATCAATCGTACGAAATTTCAGAAAAAGACTTACCTTTCAAGATTTCCTAATTTACACTAATTTTTTTCTTTTTTGGGCTTTGAATAAAATCTAACTAGAAGAAAGAAAGCAAATAAATATGACTAATATGTAAATCCTACCTAATTATGCTCTGATACCAAACTGATATGAAACGTATACGTGTGTGGAAGAATTAGATAAAATAACTCAATTAAACGTTTCACCAACAAGAACGATCGTTGGTAGGAAAGCTTAAATCAGTTAATATTAGGCATGTTTCTTTAACATGCATTTATTTGATTTATTTCAAATATTAAAATATTAACTCAACGTTAATGTTATGCAAGGGCAGTTCAATGATCAATAAAGAAGCTAAAAATTATCGGGCAAGCAGAACACTCAACTCATAATTTAAAGTGGACAGTAATCAAGATTGATAAGAAATTAGAGATGTAATATCGAACTTGTAAATAAATATTCCTGGATTGAAATTGTACCTCTTGATTACCTGTGAATAAAATCTTATTTTTTTCCTGTTTTCTTGCTCTGAAATTTGTAATAGTGTAGATCTTTCTGTCACGATTCCAACGCTTTAAATAGTATGTGATTTGAACTCCAAATGAGTTAGATATGGTCCGAACAAAGTAACTTTCTGATGGCTGAATTTTTCTCATGCGAGTCTTTTTTTGAGTGAAAGAAATTTGCTTGTGGGAGATTGGTAAAGGAAAAAAGATATATTTATGATAACCAATTGGGGCATCCCACCACCAATCGGGGTTTAATAGGGCATATCACCACTATTAGAAAGAGGATTTAAGATTCATAGCCAACTCATAAAGAGAATAGCAAATTTTCATTGTTCATCTTCATTGAAAAAAGTGAATACATTGGGACATTTATATAGGCTACAAAATTGGATCTCCTACTTGTATTGGGATTACATAATCTTAATCTTAAAAGAAATCAAAAGTCTAAAAGAGAAGAAAAAATATATAAAAAAGAAACTAGAGTCATATTACGACTTCAGTTACTAAAACTCAAAAATACAAGAAATATAAATTAGAAATCCTAATTCTAGTGGAACTACTGGATCTATATTGAGTTGGCGTGTCTTCTCCAACGATAAAAGATTTGTCATATCTTCGTTCTATTGTCTACATCACTTTCTCTTGCCTGTATCTCTCCCCTATCTCCTCTCTTTCTCTTCTAAGAATAAAATGAATGACAATTTGAAAAGATCAATGGCCTGATCCCTCTTTCCTGTCTCTTCTCCTTTTGTTTTCTTCTCTCTCTCTCTCTTACCTCCTCTCTTGCATATCAGCCAAATCCCTCCCTTCCTTACCTGTTTAGCCTTCAACCACCCCACCTTGCCCCCTCTCCCACCTCCTCCTTTGAGGAGCAGCAGAAGCAAAAGCAGAAGCAGCAGCAGGAGAACAGTACTAGAACAGTACCAGCAGCGTAACAGATCAGCAGCAGTTACAGCAATAGCAACAGAAACAGAGCAAAAGAAGCAGCAGAAGCAGCAGCAATAGCAACGCAACACCAAAAGCAGTAGGAGCAGAAATAGCAGCAGTGCAGCAACAACAAATCAGCCAACTGTGTAACTGTATGTCAACAGAACAGAGAATCAACCATTCACAAATTCAACAATTCAAGATCAACACGGTTACTTGAAAACAAGCTTCTCAGTTGGTAAAGTTTCTTCTTCACTGCTCAGATTATTAGTTGGATTATGCATCAGTTAAATCATCTCTAAAATATTATCTTTATTTCATGTTATCCTCTATATCATGAGATGTGTGACTCTGCAAATCCTATGATTGCTTATCATTGATATTGAGGTTAAGATTTGTCATGCATGATATATGTATTGTAATTAGATAATTGAGATTAGAAATGTTCAAACAAATCATGCAATACTTTGTTAAAACCCATCTGTTTGACATTATTAGTTTTGAATTGCATTCCATCTGAAGATCGTTCTATTTGGTGAAATATAGCAACTTCGATTATATCATCGGTTTCCTACAATGCACGCACCCATCGTTTCACATCAGTTTGGTATCAAAGCACAAGATTTAGGCAGGAACACCTTATATTAGGTTAAAAAACTAAAAAACTCTTCTCATTAGGCATTTGCCTAAAAAAATTATTTTCTTTTTTCTTTCTTTTGCTAAAAAACATAATAACAATAAAAAAAGCTAGTGAATCCCAAACTAGTAATATGGACCCGAAATCCTTTAAAAGCTAGATGAAGCTTTGAGTTGATTGACTTGTTTGGGACAAGCAAGTCCACCTCATATCAATACCCGCACCAGGTTATTTAACAATGCTAGCATATAAGATGGACACCAAATATAAAAGCGTTACAAGTAACGCTAAAAATCAAAACACTAAAAGAGACTTCTCAACACTTCGTCCTTCAATCCAGTGTTACAATTGCCAAGCATATAGGAAAGTTGCAGCCAGCTGTCCAAATCCAGTCAAAGTCGCCAAAGTTAGGGAACTACCTGTAATAAATCTGGAGTCCCTTCCTACTTTACAGTCGACCCTACTGTCGTCGTCTGTTCTGATCGTCAACCCCTTCCTCCTCTACTGCCAACACTAAGTCCAGTCATAGTTGTCATTGATTAACTACATGTAACAAACACAGAGTCCAATTCTGAAGAGTTCATTTATCAAGGAGAAGAGCAAGATGACACCAACTCTAACAAAGAGATCATGAGTGGTAATATTGAGGAATCCAGTACTTCGAGTCCTCTCGAGGTGATCCTAGTGACTACGGTGTTTACTGATGTCTTTCCTGAAGACAGTACTCTGTTTCTCCCCGAAGTCACCCCTGTGACTATAAAGTTTGATGATTCTTGTCTGAAGACCTCTCGGGTAAGCTATCACCGACGCGTGATATCCAACATGCCGTTGATTTAATACCAGGGGCTAGTCTCCCAACTTGCCACACCCTAGGTTGAATCCTATCGAGCAAACTGAATGCGAAAAGCAAGTTAATGAGTTGTCACTAGAGGTCAAGCAACAGTGCATTATCCGAAGCGATGTCCATTTCTATGAGGACAAGATCTGGAGCTATATCATGACAAAGAATGTGAGTATGATCAAGGATGTTATCATATATGATCGATCTATATCCAAAATTTGTGAGGATGCAGTTATGGGAGAACATGACACCTTGCAGATTATCAACTTCTATTTCATTATTGTCAAATTTCAGGATGCATCTCCTCTACTTTTACCTGTTTTCATAACTTTCATCTTCACTGTCAAGCCAGGTAAACTGTCACATACATTTAGGATTATACCTCTGATAATCCATTTTGATTGAGGTTGTGTATATTGTTGATATGATGATCTAAGTGCTTAAAACTTTAATGTCCAATAAAGAGTCAAAGTTCACTAGCTATCTTTTGAAAGACTCTTTTAACAATGATAGGCGCTAAGTTAAGTTCTCTATTGCACTTTATTATAGAGTTTCTGAGTCTGCATTTAGGCCTAAGCATCTAAGTCTGCATCATATTTTGCCCTGACATGTAAGTGCTACATATGAGAAATCAGTGATATATTTGAACAAGCAACACTAACTATAAGTTATGGTCTGACATCAGGAAAGAAATTTAAAACTTTTAGTGTTCACAATTTTGTAATAGTTCGGATTTGTCTAAAATTATTTTCTCAGGAAACTGTTAAAAAATTACATCCTGTAGTGCTAGACTTTTCAAAATCTTAAAAGAATTTAAATTACAATACTTATGTTATAGATTTGGTATTAGTTCTATTTTCAATATTGAAGACTAATTGGTTTGCAAGGTCTTGATTTTTCATAAACAACCCACTGGTTGATGATCCTTACCCTGGGCCAATTTTTGAGAGTCTTTCACTTCACTTCCAGATATTCATCCTATACAACAGAGAAAATTGATCATTTTAGATGATGAATTTATGACGCAATTTGACTAGTAATGAGATGTAAGAAATAAACTTATAGCAGTAAGAGAGCGGTTCTGCAACTGACTCGACGAGGTCGAGTTCTTTCACATCTAGGGAGAATTGATGAGAACACTTATATCTTTATTTTTATATTTTTTATTATATTTCATCTGTATGTAGTGGTGATAGTGAGTAGTTATAAAACCATCATGTGTGGTAGTGGATAGTTATGAAACCATCATGTGTGATAGTAGGTAGTTGTAAATCTAGCCTATATGTAGGCAATTGTATCTTGTTTGAAAGATGATGAATGTTTTAATGAAAATGCCTCTTGCCTACACTCTAATTCCTTCTCTGTATCTCATCCCTTCCTCCTCTCTTTAATGAATGAGTTGGAAAATCCATAGCCTTCTCTTACACGTATTTCTCCCTTATCTCCTTTCTTTCTTTTCTATCTAAGAATGGAATGAATGAAAATTTGAAAATATCAATCGCTTAATCCCTCTTTCCTGTCTCTTCTCCTTTCTGTCTTTCTTTTCTTTCTCTCTCTTTGCCTCCTCCCTTGCATAGCAGCCAAACCCCTACCTTCCTTAGTTGTTCAGCCTTCAACCACCCCACCTTTCCCCTTTCCCACCTCCTCCTTTGAGCAGCAGCATCAGTAGAACCAACAGAAGCAGCAACAGAACAGTACCAGCAGCGCAGTAGAGCAGCAGAAACAGCAACAGCAGAGCAAAAACAGCAGAAGCAGTAGCAATAGTAGCAGCAGAAATAGCAGCAGTGCAGCAACAACAAATCAGCCAACTATGTAACTGTGGATCAACATAACAGAGAATCAACCATTTACAAATTTAACAATTCAAGATCAACACGGTTACCTAAAAACAAGCTTCTCAATCGGTAAAGCTTCTTCTTCAATGCTCAAATATTAGTTGGATTATGCATCAGTTAAATCAACTCTAAAGTATTATCTTTATTCCATATTATTCACTATATCATGAGATGTGTGATTCTACAAATTCTGTGATTGCTTATCATTGATATTGAGGTTAGGACTTGTCATGCATGATATATGTATTGTAATTAGATTTAATTGAGATTAAAAATGTTCAAATCAAGCATGCAATACTTTGTTAAAACTCATATGTTTGACATTATTAGTTTTGAGTTACATTATTGCCGAAGATCGTTCTATTTGGTGAAACGTCGCGACTTCGATTACATCAGTGGCTTCCTACAATGCACGGATTCACCGTTTCACATCATACCCTAAACAAGATGGTTTAAAATATATTGCCTTGATATATCATACATGTGATGTTTTATGACATTTAGGACATACTATATGATCTATATGACCTTGGAAATTGACATCGAAATTGAGCAAATGTCCCCAAAATTTTTCCGATAGTCGCAATCCAACTTTACATTTTGCCTTCCGACATTAGGTCGACATCCGACATTTAGAACATTGTTAATTTGACATATGTACACAATTTAAAGTATCAAGTTATTTGAGGTCACATGTTGAGTAACTTTAGAGTTTAGCAAAAAGAAGATAGATAAATGGGCAAAACAAATGGTGGCGTCATAGTTATATTGGGAAAACATAGAAGTTGAGTAATTTGTTATTCAGCTACTATTGCACACCTTGATATAAGCCTGTAGGAGGAAGTTGCGCCTGTGGAGGATTTCTGGTTTACATAGATATCATGTCTTTAGAGATTTGACATCAGTACAAGTTTATATACATTTATTAACCAAAAATGTGGCCATTGTATACTTCATCGCAGCCATTGCACTCAAAGAAAGTTCTTTCATTATGTGAGAATGTCTAGGCAATAGATTAGTCCCAGTCAAGGATGAAACCTAATCTTAATTATTATGAAACTGATTCAAAATTTGCCATCTAACAGGAGGAGGATATTTGTTTATTTTATTTCCTTTGGGTCTGGTAGCTAAAATACCGAATCTAGTAGAAAACCAAAAGAGATAGAAAAGGAGACTGGCGAATGACAATAAGGGTAGTCTCAACGGTTGCAGATCAAACAAGTACCCAACATCAAAAGTCTATTTTCCTCAGCTAACTACTTCACACAGACGTACCATATCTAGGATGAATTATACACCTGAGATCCAATAACTGAGATAAATAGAGGGGAACGTATCATGCTCTGCGGAAACAGGGACACTTTAGGCATATGAAGTTCCGATAACAAATTCACAGCAATAAAATTAAATTTGCATTTCCATCTGCAACAATGTCAACATAGAAAGGAAGCAAAGACAACAAATATAAGTAGGAGTCACCACAAGCAATCACATAAAACGTAACAAATGAAGATCAGTCACTCACGTAGCATTATTTATTCTTCTTCCTTCCTTACGAAACAAAGCAAGAAGATAGACTATTGAGCAAAATCCACTCTGGCAACATATATATATATATATATATACATACATATATATATATATTATATATATAATATATATATATATATATTATATATATATATATAGAGATAGACTTGTATCCTTTCAAAAGGATTTGATCCCGGATCCTTCCCACTCAAATTCAACCCTCCAACATTCGAATACAAGATCCACTCCGTTGAAGTTGATCTATACTATTTCAAGTATCTATAAACCAAAAATCAAGTGTTTTAAATACTTTTTGCCCATCCATCAAGTAGGGGAAAAACGGACGGCCTAAATAGTGAGTTGGTTAGTTTAACGGTGTAGAACATTTGAAATCTAACAAAATTAGTTTATAGGGGTTTTTAAATGTTTAGATCATAATGAAATGGCCGGATCGAGAATTTGTATGTCTAAAGACTAGATCTAACCAACTCACTACTTTCGGCCGTCCATTTTGTCGCTTGATGGATGGGCAAAAAGTATTTAAAACACTTGATTTTTGGTTTATAGATACTTGAAATAGTATAGATCAACTTCAACGGAGTGGATCTTGTATTCGAATGTTGGAGGGTTGATTTTGAGTGGGAAGGATCCGGGATCAAATCCTTTTGAAAGGATACAAGTCTATCTCTATATATATATATGGTAGAGGAAAAAGTAATTTCTCTTTCAATACCTATATTTTTCATTTTTGACGAAGTTTCTCTTTTACTATACATGCAGATCAGTCACTCACCCAAGCACTTCTTCAATACTTGCATTTTCATTTTGCGAAAGTTTGACAGGTTAATTTAGAAGTTTGGTCACTAATTAATCATCAAAATGAGCTCTTTTGTCGTTTTCTTAAGAAATCCAAAAGTATTGAGCATTCAGCAAAGTTTCATTTTGTAATTTTGATTCCAAGCATACACAAGTTTCAACAAGCTTATTTTTTAGCCTCAAAGTGTTCCTTAGTTGCTTCTACTTGGTTGGAACTACTCCAAGGCTGACTTCAAGCCGACAATCTTCACAATAATTTGATCTTTGAGCAATTCCCATCAGCTCAGAAGACATTAAATTAGTGCTCTAAAGCTGAACCCATTAGCCATTTTGATGAGTAGGAATTTCACAAGATATCAAAACTAAGAAAGTTTCAGGCTCAACTCAGAGAACAATTGTGACCCAAATGAAAGTATTTGGATCCAAAATTCAAGAAACAAACAAAAAAAAAAAACTCTTTTAACCGTAAACTAAATTGGGGGCATTGCGTTGTACCTGAGCAAGAACCCAGATGCTCCACCCGAGACCGCCTTTCCCATCACCGAATCGCCGGCGGCGCACCGGAGGTGCTCGTACCCGACGATCCTCATAGGAGTATAGAACAATGGCGGAGGATCGCCGGGGGCAGGCCCTGGTAGAACCCTCGAACCCTCCCCTCGCTCCATATCTCTGAAGCAACCGCTCGAAAAATCGAAGTCGGCGGAGATGGGCGACCAGACTCACCACGGAGCTGGAGCCGAGTCTTTACGATGTCTATCGGGAACGTCGCAGTCTCGGCCACTGCTGCAGAGAGAGAGGCGAGGGCTATTTTATTGGCGTCTCTCCCATCGCAGAGAGGATAGAAGAAGGGTATCTTTCGTTTGTGAATAATATGTTGTTGCGAGTGACGAATAGTCCCACATCGGGCAGCAGAGGGGAAGGAATGATGCGGAGAGGCAAAAAATATGGGGAGTAGGGGTGAGCAGAGTTCGATTAAACCGAAATAATCGATTAAAAATCGAAAAACCGAACCCGAACCGAACCACTCTAGTTCGGTTGGTTTTCGTTTTTTTGTTACAAAAACCCGAACCCGACCGAACCGAACCCTTATGTATTATCCCACCCAAATTCAATTAGTGAATCATATAGTTCATAAAAAAACAGGTGGAACCTTATCTCATTAGTTCTAGCAATATCATATTTTTATATTGAATATGTGAAAGCCATGTTAAGTACACTATCATAATTGAGAATAATATTTATATTAATATAGTTCTTTCTTTTGTAATCTTGTTAGTAAAAGTTAATAATAATTATGCGAGCTTTGATATAAGAGCTCAAATACAGTGTAAAAGTTTTAAAATATGAAATTTTCAATTCACATTAAGATTAGGGTCTTTTTCTTGCTTCTAATTTAGGCATTGGATATTGAGATTAGTATATTTAAAGAATGATAATATAATGGTGATTAAAAAATGCAAGAATGATGAAAATATATGAGCCTAACTGAAAAAACCGAAAAACCGAACCGAACTGAGTCGGCTCGGTTCGGTTCGGTTACTAAGTCTAATCGGTTCGATTCGGTTTTGAAAATATTAGCAAGAACCGAACCGAACCGACCGATGCTCACCCCTTGGGGAGCAGTTTGAAAAAAAAAAATTTATTTCCCTTTTTTATCTATTTTTTTCCCGGATTGGGGGCTTAAATTAGAAGAAGAGTGAAAATGTTACAAAAAAAATTAGTAGATACAGTATAACAAAGTCGAGAGAGTTGACAACAATAAGGAAAGTTTTTTTTTCCCCTAACATTACAAATATTTTCATTTTTTAAAAACTTCTTAAATATTGTCTTTTCTTATTTCTGAAATTTTAAATTCTTGACTTTTTCAGAGAATTGCTTTATGAATCTTCTATATACAAGAGCAGCTGACATGACTTGAGTGTATCTCGTTTTATTGACAACAAATATATTGGGGTGTGACCATAGTTACCGTAAACTTTATATGTTAGATGAATGAGACACCCGTGTCTTGGAAAACTAATTTCAGGCATTGTTAATACGAAGAGAAGATGGTGCATTCCCAATTTGGGATGGTGCTCTTATATTTTCAGACTGTATAAGCTCAAGCTGAATCTAGCACGTGTAGCAATTGGCACTTATGGAGGAAGCTCTTCTTATTCAAACCAGTTTACTAAGAAGACTAAAGTTCTAT
The DNA here is from genome assembly GCA_038442645.1 of Agave tequilana. Classification (NCBI taxonomy): domain Eukaryota; kingdom Viridiplantae; phylum Streptophyta; class Magnoliopsida; order Asparagales; family Asparagaceae; genus Agave; species Agave tequilana. The sequence continues at coordinate 86,192 of JAVJIF010023476.1, forward strand.
TTGCTGGCTAGACAAGTTTAGGGAGTAGTTATCTGACATATATGATAGGAGAGATACAGGAGAATCTTTCAAGGATAGCAGGAGAACAAAGGTTATAATTTTGAAACGCGACATGAAGATATCAGAGCCCAAATACATACTTGCATGTTCCTGGCAAGTTGATAAATACTGTATAAAACTGGATGTTTTGGATAGTGATTAGTCTCTAATATTGCATAATTTTTGTCACATTTGCACATTTATCTTATATAAATACTGCTAATAATGGTTTGCTTGTGTGATTCTATGTCCATGGTGTGTAATGAAGAAGAAGATCCTAAATCACCATTTAATGGGTGATTAAAGGCCTACAACGTAGCCATTGACTTTAGGAGGTGATTCTGTCAGATCAGGAAATCAAATCAAAAATCCAAAAGATCCTACTGATAGGGGACCGAAGCAACTACACGCAGCAGGCGGCGCTCGCTACAGCAGCGAAAACGCGGCTCTGGTCGCGTTTCCTCGACCGTACTGGCACGGCCGCGCCAGCGTCTTGGGCCAGGGTTGTCCCCCCGACCCCCTTTCCCCTAGTGCCTATAAA
>JAVJIF010023477.1:0-57471 GCA_038442645.1 Agave tequilana
AACACTTCCAGAATTTAATATAGATAACGAATCAAATTTAGGTCTGATCATATATTATTATATGTTTGTAGGTTCCACTTGGAAGCTTAAATTCTAATAGGACTAAGAGCCCAAGAGAGGATCTAAAATTCCAAAATCAAAAGTTCCAAGTCAAAATCGGGTTGGTTTATGGATAATCAGGCATAATCCAGCCTTGACAAGGCAATACAGTTGGTTACTAAAAGTGGCCGCAAGTCGTAAGTGGTAACTGCAAAGCCTTTGTAGTTCCAAGTGGATTTTGTGCAAATAAATTTTTAAATATTTGATGTGTAAAGTGAAAATGTAAGTTAAAAAGTATATTATCACTCACGGTTTTTGGTTGGTAATATGAAAGTGTAAGTGAGAAAGTATATTCTCACATACAGTGTTTGATTGTGAGCATATAAGTGGAATTTGCAAGACATAAGTATACATTCGAAGTAACTAAATTTAATAAAAGACATTTAATCTAATAATAAAAAATATTAATCTGATAACTAAAAATATTAGGTAATAATAAAAAAATTTAATCTAATAATTAAAAAATATTAATCTAAAAATTAAAAAACACTAATCTAGTATTAAATATTATTAAATATATTAATGTAATATAAAATAACATTAAATATTAAAATCTAATTTTAAATATAATCAAATTTAATAATAAAAATAAAGCTATTAATTAAAAAATATATGATTATAATAAAAAGTAATCTAATTATTAAGATTAATCTAACAATTAAAAATTATTAATCTACTAATAAAAAATACTCTTATAATTAAAAAAAGATTAATCTACTAATAAAAATATTAATCTAATAATAAAAATAAATTAATCTAATAATAATAAATTAATCTAATACTTAAAATATTAAAACAATAAAAAATATTAATCTAATAATCTATTAACAAAAACTATTATTTTTAATAAAAAATTTAATATAAAAAATAATCTAATAATAATAAAAATAATCTATTACTACTAATAAAAAACCAACAAAAACATAATCAATAGTTAAAAATTAATTTAATAATTAAAAATGTTAATATATTAATAAAAAATAAGGGATTTCGTTATGGCCCCTTATGACAAATCGTAATTAGGAAAAATACTCAGCTTCATAATTTAATTCGCTATAACCACCTCTTTTTTAAAAATCAATCAGGTGCTCCCACATGTCAAGCACAGAAGTGTTGTTCAGTGGCCAAAGATGCAAATGCTTTTCAGTAATCACTTTGAAAAAACGGACAATTTCGAAAATGCGAACTGTTGGTATATAGAGGAGTGCGACCATGATCACCGTACTCACAAAAAAAATCATATTTTTGAGTCTTTATTAAGAGCACGATCGCATCCTTAGAAAAAATGTCATATTTTGGAGTCTTTATACTGCGACCATGATCGCAATCTTCTTTATTAGGACCGCGACCATGATCACAGTCCTCAAAAAAATGTCTTTATTAGGACTGCGATATCGCGGTCCTCACAAAACACAAATTTCAGCTTATATTGGGATTGTGACAATGATCGCGGTCCTCATAAAATGTCCTACTTTTTAATTAATAAAGGTGCGATAATAGTCGCAGTCTTCTAACAAAAGGACTATGATCACAGCCGTAGTCCTCACAGAGGACTACGATCCTCACAGAGGACTACGATCATATATCGCAGCCCTCATATGAGCTTCACTATTCATAAGTAGACTCTCATTCATCGACATTGAATGATGCCCAATGCTTTCTAGATCTAAAAACCACATCGATCACAACACAAATAAAACTTATCTCGAACACGAACAAAAAGATCTACAAAAGGTCGATCCTAAAAAATTAGTCCGGGGGCTTCGCCCCCTGAGACCCTGCAAGGGGCTCTGCACCCCCTTCCAACCCCCACGGTGATCAGATCATACAGGTCGATACGCGAATTACTCTTTGTCGGGTCAGGGTTGAGGGGAGAGTAATGTCCAAGTTAGGGTTGAGGTAAAAGAGGAAATGAAAATATATAAGAAGTTGTGGTTGGGAGGAATCAATTTATGTTGACGTAAATGACGCTATAACGAATAAAAATAGGGATGGGTTTTTTTCTTAATTATGAAGGAAAGTAGGTGGTTGTAGCGAAATTTTTCTAAAAAAATATTGCAAATGCATCTGCAAATATGCCACATAACTGTTAGGACGGCAAGTAACCAGGGTCGTCCTTACCACTAGGCAAGGGAGACAACGGTCTGGGCCTTACCTAGTGAAAGTGACGCCCCGATCCTGACGGGTACGGAGACGCCACTGCGACGTATATACACAGGGCGATGGTACCATCCCGTATGTACGCTAAGCATCAATACAACACAATACAGGGATCAGAATGCGAAAATACGTGATATTATACATTCCAATACAAGACAGTACAAGTACTTAGTTATCACAAATTGTGACATAATATTACATCACCAGGTCGTACAAAAGTAGGATTGTACAGGATACAAAAGGTAAACTCACGAGCTGGAAGAGAGAGAATCTCGCGAGCGAAAAAGGCTAGACGGAACTACTGCTGATCCGCCTGCTCCTCGAGATAGGCCTGATCCTCAGCTGATGGGTCCACCTCGGTCCAACCTACCAAATTTGAATATACAAATGCAGGGTTGTTAGTGGGCAACCCAGCGAGTGCATAAAGAAGCCAAGTGGCAAGTATAAATAAAAGTAAGTGCATCATGCCAAGTATAATGTACCAAGATCAATAAACATGGGATAATCATAACAAATAGTGTATCATGAAATAAAGCAAGTGTAGCAAGTCATGTAATCAAATTAGAAAGCATGGAGTAACTACCATAAATAGTAAGCAACAGAATTCATGTAACCTTAAGTCATTTATCAAGTTATTATTAAGACTCGTTCAATTTGTATGTTTCGGTATATGACCGGTGCATATACTTCTGCATACAAATCAAGCGAGACTAGTTATTAAAAATTGATAGGGAACGACGAACCAAGTTTAGAATGGGTCCCGTGCATGCCCGGGACAACGGTCCAGGAGTATCCGGTACTGAGCCGGAACGTACCGCTAGGCACTGGGACTTACTATATGCCCGAAGGTCTTAGTATACGCCCGAACAGGAATAGAGTGTCACCGTTCCCCATTGGATAACCCAGGGGATTATAGCATACCCGGACAGGCAGGAAAGGGGTAGGGGTGCCAGTATACCCCTCGGAAATGCCTGGTGCCCTCCAGGTCGAATCCTACAGGAAGTTGTACAACATATGTATGGCCACCATAAACACAGAAACTATATCGATACCCATCAATTTCCCCCATCCCAGTGTAAGTTGTTTAAATATATCAGAGTCTCAAATAATAATATTCACGGGGTATTCACAAATGTACAATATCCATGGTTATCATATTATGGGTCAACAAGAGTATAATATCAGGAGTAATGTCAGGAGCCTCCCTATTTCAGGGTTCAAGTACACAGGAGTACAGGAGTTCAGGAGTACCAAATATCTGGTAAAATATAATAGTCATGCCAAGTCCCCGTAAAAGTAATAGTCATGAATATGTCACATAAATACAAGTATCAGGGGTAGTAATGTCCGGTCAAGGGTCAAGATGTCAAGTCCAGGTATTTGTACCACATGAAAGCATATCATATACCATGTGTCAGTGCAGGTGTCAAGTATGACATATCAAGTACCGGGTCTATATATCGAGTGCTGGTGTAAATACCAAGTGCCGGAGTCATGAATAACATATCAGTGTAACATGCCAAGTGTCGGTGTAAATACTGAGTACCGGTGTAAATACCGAGTACCGGTGTCAGACGTCACGGGTCAAGTGTAGCATGACAAACATCGGTGTCAAATATAGCATGGTAATTATTGGAATCAAATATAGCATGACAATTATCGGAATTAAATATAGCATGGCAATTATCGGAATTAAATATAACATGGCAATTATCGGAATTAAATATAGCATGACAATTATGTACTAAAAATTATAATAGCAAGTGTTAGGCATATTAAAGTATCCACATGTCAATATTATGTTATAAATACAATGGTGATTATTTTTAAATTAGTAATAAGCACTCGCCTGAAACCGGAGCGAAATACCGGTTAACAGTCTAAAAAATCGGCGATCCGCACAAGAAATCTGCTAGCCCGTAGTTGTATTTTAAAATATATAATTTAAAATATTTATATAAATATTTGAGAGGGAAAGAGAGAGGAGAGATAGGAGAGAGAAAGTTGTAGGAAGAAGAAGAGAGAGAAAAAGAGAGACAATATGGTGTTTTTAAAAGGAAATAGAAATTAAAATGGAAGGGGGTAGAGTTGTAAATAAAGGAAAGTAATAAAGGAATGAGGGGAGAGGTATTTTTGGAATGAGGGAAATTTGTGTTTATTAAGGGAATGATTGAAGTTTGAATGAAGGAAATAAAGAAAGAAAAGAAGAAAGAAAGAAGGAGAAGAAGGAGGGAGGGGGTGGTCGGCCGCCGGCGGTGGCCGCCGGCCTGGCGGTGGCGACGGCGGCGCCGGGAAGGAAGGGGCGCACGCGGCTTGGGGGGAGAAGGTGGGTAGTTTTGTTGTTGTTGCTGTTTGGTGAGGTGGTGATGGTGGTGGTGGTAGTTGTGGTGGTGGTGGTGGTGATTGGTGGTGTTGGTGAGTTAGAGGAGGAAGAGGAGGTGGTGTTGGGTTGATTGGAGTGGGGAATTTGGTGGTGATGATGTTGAATTTTGGAGAAGATGAAAGTGAAGGTGAGATGGGTTTGATTGAAATTGGAGGTGGTGGTGGAGTTTTTTGGGTTGATGGAAGTGGAGAAGTGGAGAGGAGGTGTGGGGGAGGGGATGGCCGGCCTAGGGACGGCCGGTGGTGGCGGTGGTGAAGGTGGAGGCGGCAGCAAGGTGGAGGCGGCGGCGGTAAGTGGGTGCGTGAGTGGGTTGAAGATGAAGGAGATGAAGCTTGGTTTCCTTCTTTTGTCTTTTGGATTTCTTTGAAAATGAATGGTGATGAGGTTTAATAGGTGATGAGGGAGGGATGAGTTGATGGTTTGGGAGTGGGGTGACAGGGCTGCGCAGCCCATGGCTGTCGGGCGGCAGCGGGCGGCTAGCGAGGATTAAGCCGCTGATTAAGGGAGGGAATATCAAGGTGAAAGAAAAAGAAAGAAAAGAAAGAAAATTGAAAAAATAAGAAAAAAAGGAAATAAAATATTTAAAAATTTTATTATTATCTATTTTATTTGCTATAATTTCTGGTGGTATAAAATAGGAGAGTAGAGGAGGGAAAGCCAAAAAGAAATCGCCAGTAAAAATATTATTATTTAAATAAGGCGAAAATTTGACTTTTCAGAAACGTACCGAAAATTCTCAAAATAGAAAATATTATTCTAAGATATACAGTGAAATTGGATTTGAGAAATTTGATGTACTTTTTAATTAAAAATTCTGGAATCTCCCGGCGATACCGCCGACACCAGAATCGGTCAAATTTTGATAAATTTAGAAAAATCCCAAAAAATATATTTAGATAGAAAATGAATTCTAAGAAGTACTGTGAAAGCCGTTTCTGAAAATTCAAACTCATTTGAAAACTAAAAATCTAGGAATCGGTCAGCGATGCCGACCGACACCGGTTTTAGAGATTTTACAGAAAATTTCAGAAAATTTCAAAAAATCATAAAAAATTTAAAATATTAGAAAACATCTCTGAAACTGAAATCGATCAAATCGGACTACCAGAAAGTCAAATCGGGCTACTGGCTGGTATCGGGTTCCCGGTGCGGGTCAGGGCTTATTCTCGGTCTGAGAATCCAGATCTGATACTCAAAAATATAAGTAATAACAACTTAAAAAACACATACAGGAAAAAAATTAAGCAATATGGTCAAAAAAATTTTGGGACTAGTATCTGGGTACGTATCCCGGGTACGGGTGCTACAGAAAGGGTCTCAATTTACCCATATGATAACATATATCTGTTGGCCCAGAGGCCTTCCACTCTAGTTTTGATGATGATTAACTCATATAGTTATGCGTACTAATAATCTTGTGATTTTACTTTCAGATCATTAATTAAGATATTAGTAGGTGATTAGCTTCAACAAGATGATTTGGAAGCTTTCACATGTTGATTCAAGAGCCCGAGCGTCAAAGATCATATATAGCATCTTACTCGGTGGATCAAGGAGTTTTGGATCGAGTCGGCTTGGAGACGGCGCTCTACAAGAAGACTTCGGTACCATAGTTTAGTTTTGTATTTAGATCCAAATTATAAAGATTAGAATAGTATGATATGCTCAAGTTCACAACACACACGTTTCATGTTTTGAATATTGGTTTTCGATTTTTCGGTTTAGGTTTAACCGATCTTGGTTTGCATGAATAGATAGATTCAAAACAAGTTTACATGGTTTAATGTATATTAGATTTGTTCTATATACATGCATGCTTAACTTCCTAGACAAACTTAGTTTTGACTTACTTATTCATGTGTTTTATGTTTTGGTATTTTTAACAAAACATATTTTGGAATTAAAGTCAAAAACATGGATATTTATATATGTTTCATGTATATAGGATTATATCCATATACATCATACCTAAATGTTGATTAATATCATGTTTTTGTATTTGGATGAGTTTTGGACAAAACGTATTTTCTATTCAAAATCCAAGTTTTAGAAAATACAATTTTTGGTTTTTGGCAAAATTTCTATAACACTAAAATAGTTCAAATGTTTGAGATTTGTGTTAAACTTTTTAACACAAGTTTGTATTTCAATATAAAATGAGAAACTCTTTGTGGAATTTTAGAGATTTTATGAGAATTTTTTAAGTCTTTAAAAACCCAGTTTTTCCCTGATCTGCAGCTGCCAGGCTATGCCGATCGACCGTAGCGGTCGACCGACGTGCACGGATACGTGCACGGCCGGCTGCCCCTTTGGCCGGTCGACCGCACGGTCGACCGACTGAGAGCAGGTTGCTCTCTGTTTGTTTCGGTCGACCGGACGGTCGATCGCCCAGAGAGCCGTTGCTCTGGTTCAGGGGACGGTCGACCGCACGGTCGACCGTAGCTGCCAACGGTCAAAAATTGACCGTTGGACGGTCGACCGCACGGTCGACCGGTAGTTCAGTTTTGGCAGTTTCTGCTGCCAACGGCTATAATTTTCTGGGGGCTATAAATACCCCATTGGAAAGAGTTTTTCTCTAAGATTTTTTTGTGCGAATTTTTCCTGACTCTCTAGTATTTTCACAGCAATCAAAAGAAGTTTTTGGGATTTAAATTGAACAATCTATTTGGTATTTTTGCTAGGGTTTGGAAAATCAAGAAAGGGTTTTTGGGAAAAGATTTGATTCAACTTCTTCATCTTGGTTTCTAGTTTTTTCCAAAGATTTCTTTGAGTTTTTGATTTCCATTCCTTTGGTTTTCTCCACACTTGAGCTACATCTACTATCTTATTTTATAGGATCTTTGTGTGGGAAAGAAATTGTTTGTGGTTGTTGTTTAGACCGCCAAGTTGAAAACCCTTCATTTGCTTGGCTTTGTGCCCTTCCCTCATTGTGTTGAGGAGGTTGTGCATTTGGGTTGTATCCCTCAAGTTGTGAGGTGATCCTTGTGTTAATCCCTCAAGTTGTGAGGTGATTGTTTGGTAGCTTGAGTTGTGCCTCAAGGAGGAGGTTGTGTTTGTAAGGAGAGGAGTTGGGTACTCCTTGTAATTGTGATTGCCCCAAATCCTCGGTGGAGGTTCCCTTCGTGGGAGTCCTTTGTGGACAAGCTAGTGGACTTAAAATCCTTCTAGGTGAAGGCGGGGATGTAGAGCTGGGTGCTCGAACCTCGAAACATATCTTGTTGTTTGCGCTTGATCCCTTGGCTCTTACTCTCTCTCTATTGTGCCTTGCATCTATACATATTGTTCATTCATAATTATTTGCTTGGCTTGTTTGAATGTGCATCTCTTGTTAATTGCAATTAGTTTTTAAATTTCGCATTAAGTTAATTAGATTAGCATAATCACCTATTCACCCCCCCTCTATGTGATTTTCAATTGGTATCAGAACTTACGCTCCTGATATTTAGGTTTAACCACCTAGGAGTGAGATCTTGGTTTGCTAATTCATTTGCATTCTCATTTGCACACATTTAGTTTACACTTATGGATAGCCCTGCTATGTTTGATTTTTCTAGACATGATTTATGGAAGGCCAAGATGAGTAGTCATTTAAAAGGCCTAGGACATCTAGTTTATCAAGCCACTACTCAAGAATCCTACCCTAATGCTAGCAAGCATAAAAAGGCAAATGCATTAGCACTTAAGACACTTAGAGCATCTCTTAATGAAGATCTTCTACATGTGTTTGATCATTATGATTCGGCTTTTGCAGTTTGGAGCATATTGACTTCTCCCGAACTACCAAGGATTATCAACAAGTTGAGGAGATCTAGGAGAGACAAGTCCGACGAGCATTGCCTCATGGTCCAAGGGAAAGACTCCCTTGAGGTACAATCGGATTCTCAACTAGATGATAGCTCTAGTTCATATTGCTATGGGTGTTTGGAAGTTCAAAATTTAAATGTAGAACTTGCCACAAAGCTTGAAAAATTCTTGAAAAACATGAATTTTTGAAAAAGAAGAACCTTGATTTAAAAGAAGAAATGAAGGATTTGTGCTCAACTTTTGAATCGGTTTTGCAAGAGAAGGAAGAGATTACTAGTGAACGTGACTCACTAAGATCTCAACTAGACCTTGCCCTAAAAGAGATTGATGTTTTGAAAAACAAAAATGATTGTGATGATGTTGTGAAAACAATGAGGTTTTATCTTCAAAATTGGATTTTGTTTTAAAAGATAACATTGTTTTGAAAAATGAAATTGATTTCATTACAAAAGAATTGGATTTAGTTTTAAAGAAAAATGAATCTTTGAAAATTGATATTGATTCTCATGTGTGCCATACTAGTGTAGCTTCTTCTTCTAGCACACCTTTTGCATGCTCCACTTTATCTTCAACTATTGAAAATGATATAAATGTTTTGAAGAAAAGTGTTGATTGTTTAGGCTCCACTTTGAGCCAATGTGCTTTGAATCACACACGCTTGGAATCCTTGGTTCGTAAGAAACAAGGTCCATCTTTGCATGCACACCCATCACGGCATACACATGCTTCCCACGGTCACCACCATCACATGTATGCTCATGTGTACATTTGTACACATTGTGGTCGAAAAGGCCACCTTGCTAGATTTTGTTATGATCATTTACATGTTGAAAATTTAGCAAATAATCTTGTTTGGGTTAGAAAAGATACTAACCCCTATGGACCCAAAAGGAAATGGGTACCAAAGACCACCCCTAAAATTTTTGATGTAAGTGTGGGCTCTCGCATCACGTGAGAGTAGCGGTGCCTTGAAGTGGATGCGTTCCATGCTTAAAGAAAATGAATTTGGATGCATCACTTTCAAGGGGAGTTTGGTGGAGAAGACCACCATTGGTTTGGAGTACTAGAGAGGTGCCTTCCTCGATTTTGGTATCAATCTCTAACTCCCATTTTTTATTTGCATGCTTTTCATGTTCATCTATTTATAGCATATCATATTTTATTGTTCATTATGCTTATGCCATGTTGATTAGATTAGTGTTATACATGTTTAGTTACTTGAGACACTTCATGCTTATGTGGATCTATACTTAGTGTTCTCACCTTATTTAAACTAATATGTATGCACTGGATCTAATGCACATGCATATACATAATGATCATATGAATGTTTATGATGTTTTGTTTTGATGACTCATGTTTTGTTTAGTATGTTGAATGCCGTGTTTATTAGACCTTTGACATGCATGTATAGCTTTTGAGATCACTCATGTTTAGATAGACCCAGTTCTCACCATTGTTTGGCTATTATGTATATCTTGATTCTAATAGCATGTGAATTTACATAATGATCATGTTTATGATTTTCATGTTGATTTATATCTTATTTTATGCTTAATGATTTGATTACTTGTTTAGATGTTAGATTTCATTAAGACTAGAATTTATACTTGTACATATAGTGGGACACAAATAAATCTTTATATATGTTTGTACTTGGATGCTTATTTGTACCCATTAGATGTGCTAGTATAGTCTAGTTTTGATGATTCATGCATTCTAACTTGTATTCCTCATTTTGAATATGCTTTTATGATCATGTGTTTTAACTTCATGTACATGTCTATCTTGTCCAAACTATTGATTATACATGTACATCCTTGAGCCACGTGCCTTCATACATATACTTTTGTGGACTCATTATGTTTAGGATATGTATGTATACTTTAGTTTGTACATGACATACATATACCTTGAAGTTTAAATCGTTTTAATGATTTTCGTGTTTTTAGGTGATTTCAATTTGGTAAGAAAATCTAATTTTTCATGTTTTCATGTTTTAAAGGAATTTCATATGAGCTTAATTGAATATTTCATGTTGATATGTGTCACATTATACTTGTACACTCACTTTATTAGTTTACTCATGATTGATATGGGCTTTATGGATTTTGAGTGTTTAGTGTTCTTGTGAATTACATGTGTTTCATGAAAAACATTTTGTTTTATTCCTTTCTTGAAGGATTTCGTACTAGTTAACTAGATTTCCCATTTAACTAGTTCGTATTCTTCTTGTGGTAGAGATTTTCAAACGTACCTTATTTTCAACCTAATTTTGAAAACCCTACCATCTATGGGAGGTTGGATGGGAGATCATGTTCATGAATGCTTTAAAATGAAAATCATTTAAAGCTTGAACCATGATTGGGTGGTAGTTATATGATGTATACACTTGATCATTATTGTTGTTTCAATTGTATCATTGAAGTTCTTTTAATTGGTATCAATATTAACATTTTTGTATACTCATATATGTTTGTATGTATGTATGCTTTCATTTTAAAGAATATCAATTTCAATTGGTATCTATTTTCCATATATATATGTTTGTGTTTATGCTAAGCTTGAGCTTCAATTTTGTTTCAATTGATTAGTTTTCAATTGCTTTTCAATTGGTATCTTATTACAAGCTTATGCATATGTTTTGTTGGTATTTCATAAAGGGGGAGAAAATTTGATTTTCATATTTACAATTGGTATTTGTATTTCCATTCCCTTGCTTTATGAATAGAAAATAATAATTTCAATTTGTATCATATGTTTAAAAAGCATATTACTTTTAATTGGTATCAAATTTGTTTTATTGAAAATTTAAAATTTTGTTTAAAGAAAAATTCAAAAGTTTTGATTTGTATTGCCTATATGCAAGGAGAGCTTAACATCTCTTCTACATATAGATTCATGTTGAGTGTATCTTGTATTGAAGAGCTTGACAATCTCTTCTTTATGTGGTACACGTGTGTAGGGGGAGCTTCACATCTCCTCTTATACATTGCATAATATACGTTATGTGAATTAGGGCTTGTCATCCCTCCTTCATGTAATGTATCTATGTAGGGAAGCTTCACATCTTCCTCTTCATGAATGTATATAGCATATACCATTTATTTGTTGATCTATGTTTACTTTCAATTGGTATCAAGATGCTGCTTTGACATATTTTCAATTGGTACCTTAATTGATAGTCACCCCTATTTGGTTTTGTTTTTGTTTTAGACAAAGGGGGAGAACATTGTCTTTATTAACCCTTTTGTTGATTCATGTTTTCAAACAAAAAAGGGGAGAAAAATTTATTGATTTGGTTTTGCTTTTACCCCTTATTGATGAGTGGTTCTTTGTATTAAAAAAGGGGAGAAGATTTTGTTTTGTTTTGTTTTTTTACCCCTTTATTGATGATTGACAAAAAGGGGGAGAATTATTTGAGAAGTTTTATATATGCATGTTTATGTTTTGCATATATTAAGTTTAATTTAGTTTAATTTTAATTGGTATCTATTAAGTTTAATTTAGTTTAATTTTAATTGGTATCTAAAGCATGTTTTGTTTTTTAAACATTTCATTGGTATCTAGAGCCATTTATTGTTTATGCATGATTATGCATTGTCATTTATTGCATATTTATGTTTATTTGTTTTATGCATGAGTTAAGGGGGAACTTCTTTGAAGCTTAACTTTGATCCATGCATATATAACTCCATGAGTTTTGTCATTATCAAAAAGGGGGAGATTGTTAGCCCAGAGGCCTTCCACTCTAGTTTTGATGATGATTAACTCATGTAATTATGTGTACTAATAATCTTGTGATTTTAGTTTCAGATCATTAATCAAGATATTAGTAGGTGATTAGCTTCAACAAGATGATTTGGAAGCTTTCACATGTTGATTCAAGAGCCCGAGCGTCAAAGATCATATATAGCATCTTGCTCGGTGGATCAAGGAGTTTTGGATCGAGTCGGCTTGGAGACGGCGCTCTACAAGAAGACTTCGGTACCATAGTTTAGTTTTGTGTTTAGATCCAAATTGTAAAGATTAGAATAGTATGATATGTTCAAGTTCACAACACACACGTTTCATGTTTTGAATATTGGTTTTCGGTTTTTCGGTTTTAGGTTTAACCGATCTTGGTTTGCATGAATAGATAGATTCAAAATAAGTTTACATGTTTAATGTATATTAGATTTGTTCTATATACATGCATGCTTAACTTCCTAGACAAACTTAGTTTTGACTTACTTATTCATGTGTTTTATGTTTTGGTATTTTTAACAAAACATATTTTGGAATTAAAGTAAAAAACATGGATATATATATATGTTTCATGTATATAGGATTATATCCATATACATCATGCCTAAATGTTGATTAATATCATGTTTTTGTATTTGGATGAGTTTTGGACAAAACGTATTTTCTATTCAAAATTCAAGTTTTAGAAAATACAGTTTTTGGTTTTTGGCAAATTTCTATAACACTAAAATAGTTCAAATGTTTGAGATTTGTGTTAAACTTTTTAACACAAGTTTGTATTTCAATATAAAATGAGAAAACTATTTTTGTGGAATTTTAGAGATTTTATGGGAATTTTTTAAGTCTTTAAAAACCCAGTTTTTTCCTTATCTGCAGCTGCCAAGCTAGGCCGGTCGATCGTAGCGGTCGACTGACGTGCACGGATACGTGCACGCTGGCTGCCCCTTTGGCCGGTCGACCGCACGGTCGACCGACTGAGAGAAGGTTGCTCTCTGTTTGTTTCGGTCGACCGGACGGTCGACCGCCCAGAGAGCTGTTGCTCTCTGGTTCAGGGGAGGGTCGACCGCACGGTCGACCGGTAGCTGCCAACGGTCAAAAATTGACCGTTGGACGGTCGACCGCACGGTCGACCAGTAGTTCAGTTTTGGCAGTTTCTGCTGCAACGGCTATAATTTTCTGGGGGCTATAAATATCCCATTGGAAAGAGTTTTTCTCTAAGATTTTTTGTGCGAATTTTTCGACTCTCTAGTGTTTTCACAGCAATCAAAAGAAGTTTTTGGGCTTTAAATTGAACAATCTATTTGGTGTTTTTGCTAGGGTTTAGAAATCAAGAAAGGGTTTTTGGGAAAAGATTTTGATTCAACTTCTTCATCTTGGTTTCTAGTTTTTTCCCAAAGATTTTCTTTGAGTTTTTGATTTTCATTCCTTTGGTTTTCTCCACACTTGAGCTACATCTACTATCTTATTCTATAGGATCTTTGTGTGGGAAAGAAATTGTTTGTGGTTGTTGTTTAGACCACCAAGTTGAAAACCCTTCATTTGCTTGGCTTTGTGCCCTTCCCTCATTGTGTTGAGGAGGTTGTGCATTTGAGTTGTATCCCTCAAGTTGTGAGGTGATCCTTGTGTTAATCCCTCAAGTTGTGAGGTGATTGTTTGGTAGCTTGGAGTTGTGCCTCAAGGAGGAGGTGTGTTTGTAAGGAGAGGAGTTGGGTACTCCTTATAATTGTGATTGCCCCAAATCCTCGTGGAGGTTCCCTTCGTGAGAGTCCTTTGTGGACAAGTTAGTGGACTTAAAATCCTTCTGGGTGAAGGCGGGGATGTAGAGCTGGGTGCTCGAACCTCGAAACATATCTTGTTGTTTGCGCTTGATCCCTTGGCTCTTACTCTCTTTCTTTATATTGTGCCTTGCATCTATACATATTGTTCATTCATAATTATTTGCTTGGCTTGTTTGAATGTGCATCTCTTGTTAATTGCAATTACTTTTTAAATTCCGCATTAAGTTCATTAGATTAGCATAATCACCTATTCACCCCCCCTCTAGGTGATTTTCAATATCTAGAGGAAAATAGTGTATAAAACTAATCTCATTGCTCTTTTAATTGCATGCCAATGTTACACACCGGTTTGGGCACTCGAACTTGATGTTTAGGATCCCAAGTTTGATTCCCAGCGGGTTGTGCATTTATTCCCCTTTTCGTTTTAAAGCATTTATGAACCCTATCAGGGCCAAGCCCACTAGGGGAGAGCTTTTTATCTTCTCTTTTTAACTCTAAAACTTTGAAAAAAAAGAATTTACTGCTTCTTAAAGATGAAAAGATAAAAAAAAAAAAATTTCTATTTATTTCATCCTACATCTCTCCCTCCTCTCAAATTTCTGTTAAACACTTTGTTTTCCTTTGAATCAAATCCTCAAAGGTGATCTCGTCTGTAAGTCTCAGCTCTTAGTTTTCTATAAGTTTCAGTCATTCTTATCTATTTTTTATCTTTTTGTTTTTTCCCAATAATTCATAATTTTGGAAGTTTTCGAATTGCTTAGTTGTTCTTTCAATAACTCATTTTGAATCTGTTATATTGTTGTTCTTTAAACATTTGAAAGTAAAGATTATGGACAAATTAGCTTGTTTAACATCTCTAAATTTTAATTGTTGATTTCCCAAGTCCGGATTAAAGACGAGGGTTTGAACAACAAATTTTAAGAAGCAAAAAAAGTATAATATAAATCAACTTTTACGTAATATTATAAAGACACTTGGTACACCAAATTAAGCTACTATTAGAATAGCGCTTTTCGAATTTTTGCCCAAAGTTCTTGGAACGACCCTCCGAGTAACTACAAGTGGAGACAGATCATTAACTGTTTGGATTACGCATTTACAGCCTGCAATCAAATATTTGAAAATAATATTGCTACAAGCGGGCTTTACACTCACAACCCACTTGAAGCAATTAAAACACTTCCTAACAGAAAAATCATGCCTTCTCTAATCCTGTAGCGTACAGCTGAAAATTTGCTGGTTGGGAAGTCTGAAAGTTCGGCAAGTGAGCGAGAAAAGCGTGGGTTTTGCTCGTCTAAAAAACCACCGCTAAGCCGCACTAAACTCCAACTCAAAAATCCAATCCAACGGCTATTATTAAAAGTCTCGAAGGCGGGCCCCACAACGGACTTGCCCCCTCCTATTATTATCAGCGCCTCCCCGTGTTTGGCGTCTTACTCCTTCCCCTCCCCCACTCAAAAAGAGAGAAAATTAAAAAGAAAATAAAAGAAAACGCCTCGCTTTTTTCAAATCCCTAAGCGGCGTTAAACCGCCCTCTTTCCTCTCTCCTCTCTCTCTATCTCTAGGGTTAGGGAATGGATCTGGTGTCGTCCCCGAGGTTCTGCTCTAAAGAGCAGCAGAAGATCTACGAGCTCTGGTTCTCTGTCGCCGATTCTGGTCATTTCTCTTTCCCCTCTGTTTTCCCCTAATTCGAGTTTTTGGTCCATTTTCCGTTCAATTATTTCGTTGTTTTCTATCTTGTTTAGATGGAGACGGGCGCGTCACGGGAGGCGACGCGCTTAAATTCTTCGGCATGTCCAAATTGTCGCGGCCAGAGCTCAAGCAGGTGCCTTGGTCTGATTAATTTCCTGTTATTTACTTGTATTTTCTGCAATTTTTATTTTTCAGTCGCTACCAATTCTTAGATTAGTTTTTAGGTTTGGATTATTGTTCTAAGTTTTTTTTTTTAAAACAATGATTCAAGTGAAAAATTTTACCGAGATGAGGTCAAGTGGCAAATGGAGATTTTAGGATTATTATCAACGAGGGAAGGAACGAATTAAGTAGAAGAAAGGGAACTGTCCTGCGAGAAGGTGGTATTCGTGAGCTATGCAATATGAAGTCACATTGTATCTCTGATTCGATCAAAAAGTGTTAATGTTCACCAACAAAACACATATAGTATTTATGCCACGTAAAAAGAAGCAAGGCAAATGGCCTGACAATGAGAGTCGATCATCCAATGTGTAGAGGAACTTGGTTGACTTGAATTTATGGGGGAAGACTAAATGTCTTGTCATTGTTAATCTTAAAACTGAAAGAAGACACATTGCCTAAGTCTGAAGGAGATGAGGTGAATGAGCTTAGGCTATAGAGATTACGAGGCAAGTGGAAATCAGAGTAATAGTCTTGTGTTTGGGATTTCATTAACAGATCCTTGTTTCCAAGCCCATGTATAAGTGTACTCACTCAGAAAGTGGGAAATAGGAAATGTTAGCAGCCAGAAAGGCATTTGTATGTGACTGGCAGGTAACAAGTTGAGGCATTTTATCCTTTTTTTTAGGGGAGGGTGGGAGTTATTGTGATGTTATTACGTTCTCCTCTTTCCAATTTATCCTTCCTTATATAATATTTTGTCCATGGGATACAAAGAACTGAACAGAATTGTATATGTTTTTTTTTTGGCTAGTATGATAAGTCTTGTTTTCTTTTCTCATCATCTTCAAGCAATGAATGGTCTTTCTGTTTGCACTACTTAAGCACATTTGCTTTGGCATTGACATTGCTTTTTGAAAATTTCCCTGAAGGTCTGGGCCATTGCAGATTCTAAACGACAGGGATATCTTGATTTCCAAGAGTTCATTAGTGCAATGCAGGTTTTGTCTCACACTTGTTCTAATATCTTTCACTTATAATGACAAAGTTAGGTTTAGGCACTGACTCATTGCTAAACTATACAGCTTATTGCCCTGGCACAAGCTGGCAATGATATTACTCAAGATTCCCTTAAGAATGCAGGTGAGTAAGTGGAAATTTTATTTATGTAGCATCTTAGAATTCTTAGCTTGTTTATTGGAAATTGTGATATATGTTATGATATCCCGACTGACACCTTATATTTATCAATCGTGGCAGACTTGCAGAGTTTAAAATCTCCAGAGATGGAAGGTTTGGACAAACTAATAGCTGTAGGTCTCTTTTTTCTCAGATACATAGTAATACTTATCTCTGAATTATTAATGAGTTTTATAAATGTTTTTTTATTTCTTTTAGAAAGCCAAGCAGTCGCCCAAAAGAAGTGATTCTCATCCAGAAGGTAAGTGAAGTTGGTATTTTTTTGTGTGGTGCTATGATGTTAGTTATATTGCTAACATTATCTAATAATTGTTCATTGCGATGATGTAGTTTCTCCAAAGCCCCAGCCACAACCATCATTTAATTTTTTCACCGCAAAGTCAACAAAGAAGGTGTTCTTTCATCCACCTTGTTTTCTTTTGTAGGGAAATTTCATATTAGCAGCGAACTTTTTTCTAGCCCTTCTTTTTTCAGTTTTATAATTGTCAGCGTCTTTTAGTGTCAGAGTTATCTGTTTACAACTTCAGTTTGGTTGGTACCACTTTTGATTGGATTCTCACTGTAGCTGCTGTTGACAATTGCATTTTCAGCACTATATCTTCTATACATTTTCATTTGTCAAATATGGTAGTCCTGTCGTAGCATCTATGCTATTCAATGAAATCCCTACAGATGTTTTTATATTTTTCTATTAAGATAAACCTAACATGATGGAAACACACAATTGGATCTTAACGGAAAGATAGCAAACACGAAGAAAAAAGAGAATGACAGAAAACGATAAGATTCTTGTGTGCTTGAAGACACGGGTCTGCCTCCATGGGCAACAACAGAACAAACATTGGCAGAAGATGAGTTTGTATTCCTGGAAATTCCAAACCTTAACTTCAGAGTCTCTAATATCTCATATGAAGTGGCTCACCAGAAAACCCTTAAGACTATAAATTGCTCTCCTGCGTTATCTCACTTCCAAAGTAACTCCTTACTACATCATTTCATCTTACATTTACTGCACTGGAAGGATACACTGATCAGCTAAGCCAAAACAGCTTGCCACATAGAAATTCAAGACACAATTATCTTATTTTTTTCAATTGTGATCAATTGGTATCAAAATAGACAAAATTTTGTCTGTGACCATCTATAGCCAAAGGTCCACTTTTCAACTTATAAAGAGAAGTTAAAAGGAAATGATCATGATGCCCATGCTTATAAATGTTAACTTTTGGAGATTCAATGGACTCAGTGCAACTCTAACAAGTAAAACATTCAATTAAGAGTTGAAGTGATTACAAAAGACTGAAAAGAGCCACAAACAATATAACAGTTATAGGACACCACTGAAAAAAGATGACGCGTAAAATATGTATTGCAATTTCAAGAGTAAAAAGCGAGAGGAGGAATAAAAAAAATTAAAAGATGATGCCTGGAGTTGGTGAGAGCATGAAGAGCTACACAGTTTTGTTCAGCTTGCTGATCTTTTCATCTCGTTAAAATAGCTTAGGCACCATAACCAAATGATTATACTTGTTACAAATGGGTGTGTGAACTTCCATTATATTAAATGGGCAGTGGGATTTGTAATTCAAGATCCTAGATATTACAAGATTTGTGATATATATTACACTACCATGTCCATTGTTTTAAATATCGGCCGATATACCAGTATATCAGCCGAGATACCGGTATTTTATCCAAAACGATACGATAAGTGTAAAAATTTACCGGATATCGTTTTGGACCGATATTGGCCGATATATCGCCACGTGGCCGATATATCGGCCGATATCCGAGATGAATATCTGATATATCAGCCCTTATAGTTATTTATTTGGATAATAATTATTATTTTTTGTTTGGGAGATTGTTGTATTTTATTCTATGTTCATTATGGTATTTCAATGATATTTTTATATGATGTTTGGATAATAACTTATTTCTTTTAATAATGTCTTATATGTATTTACTATTGATATATCAACCGGTATTTAGTACCATATCGCGATATATCACCCGGTATCCAGTATCCGGTACATAATTTTGCCGACCGGTATATCGCCGATATCCGATATTTAAAACACTGACCATGCCAAAGGCAATCCCTCACTCATCATTACTGTCTCTGTGCCAACTTGGAAAAAAAACTGAAATGGAGATCACAGTAAAATTTTCTTAGTTAATTCGATAATGATGCCTTTTCGAATACTGTGTTTGCTCATATTTCATTGCAAATGAATTTTAAACTCAAGTTCTTTGCATCCTCATTCTTTGGGTTAAAGGATAGACTTGTATTGATTTTCTTCCACATCTCTTCATGGAAATATCATTTATGAATGATGAAATAAAGACGTCAATTCAATTTGTTATAGAAGGTTTGATGTTCTGTCGGTAGGTTGCTTTGCCCTTGGGTTGGTTTTTTCCTAGAACATTACAACTAAAAAGCTTCCAATAAGATATTCCTTCTCTTCTGTTTTTCTTTTTCAGTATAAGTCTTACTAAACCAATTATTATCTTACTAAAGAAATTAAATCAATCTTTACTTTCAGTTAATAACTATATCCTGTTCAAACTTAATAAATATGTTGAGATACTTGTTTGAATATAGTCCTACATTGGAAAGGAATGGGAAGGAGTAGAAGAGGTGTTAGACTTAAATATGGAGCTGGGACCAAGGCCTGCTAGTTAAAGCTTTCAGGTCAAGAGTTGTTCGTGCCACATCTAACTGACAAAGGGTCCAAGTTTCTCTTTAGCACTTGGTTGTGGTCCAAGGGGAGTTAGTCCCTGATGTGAAGTTTGGTAGGGTAGGGTGTGATTGGGATCTGGAAAGTTGTCTACACGGTATTGTTTTGACTTGTTGTAACCAAGGAGAGCGATAGCAAGTTCAACTTACTTGAAAGGTTGGTACTGAGCTAGGTCCATGGTTGACATGATCATGCGATTAAGTATCTGGGAGTATGGAGTGGGTAGTTCATGTTGGCGTTGGTTAAGTCCAGGATGCTCAAGAATGAGGAGGAGATTCTTGATCTATTCATGGTGGCTACTGGGTGTAGTCTTACATTGAAAAGGAATACAAAATTGAATGGGTTTAAATGTGAAGTTGGGACCAAGACCCACGAGATTAAGTTTGTGTTAGAGTGGTTACTTTCTCATAGTGAAGGTGGTTGTTACTCCTGAGGGGGCTAAAGTTTCTGCCAAAGATGTATTTGTGTTTTACAATTATGAAGATTTGGATTTTGGAGGAATGTTAATATAAAAAACCACTCAGACCATAGAGTAGTTGGAATGGCAATTACCAAGGATAATTTTCTGGATGCTAACAACATAGTATCATTTTATATAAGATTTAGCAATTACCAATGCTTGTATTTATGTCCTCCTAAATTGCTACATACTTGGTGATATTGTTCTATTTTAATTTAGTAATTGTTAATGCCTATATTTTGTGTTCGTATACAATATTGCCTACTTTGTTATTTCCTTTGCAGATACCTTTGAGCTCTGTCACTTCAATCATTGATGGCTTGAAAAAACTGTATGTTGAAAAATTGAAGCCTTTGGAGGTTACATATCGGTTCAATGATTTTGTTTCTCCTTTGTTGGTGAGTTATTTTTACCTATATTACTCGTATCATGGGCAAATGCCTTACAAAATTCACTTTATTTAGACGTCAACTTTAAGGTGCATTAGAAAACTGAGTTGGTGTTTGTTAATGATTGAGAGTAAGCAGAAGAATGAACTGATTTTCCTTAACCTTTCCTTTTCAGACCAATAGTGATTTTGATGCCAAGCCCATGGTTATGCTTTTGGGTCAATATTCTACTGGGAAGACGACATTTATAAAGCATTTGCTAAAGACTAGTTACCCTGGTTAGTTGTATAATTTATTTAATAAAAAATTACCAATTCCCTCTTAGAAATGGGAAAAAGAAAACATTGGCCAACTAATTAATTTCATCATTTCTTGCAGGGGCTCATATAGGACCAGAACCTACAACCGATAGATTTGTTGTTGTGATGGTATGTTTTAGTTTATGTGCCTATGTTTTACTTTATATTGTTGTTTTGATGATATAATATATAAATTCATGTTTTATACAAACAAATACGCACATATTTGCCAAATCTAGAGTTTATTGTGGATCTATTCCATTGAAGTTGAAGGAAGAACCGGATAATCACTATTTGTTGTTCATAATGAAGAGTGTTCATTTTTATAGTTCTCTAATTGTTCCAAACTCAAGTGTAGCATTAATCAAATTGACTTGTTTTTGTTCCATCTTAGATTTTCAAGCCACTCAATACTTTTCTGCCTCCATTTCCAGTTTTCCTAATCCCCTTCCACCTTAATGGACCCTCCCTAGGATAATAATGGACTTACCACTAATTTTTGGATGAAAAATTTTCTTTACCTATTTCCTGAGGTAATACATTATAGATAACTTCCACTATAAATACCAGAATAGGATATATTTTTGAATGAAATTAGACAACACAATTATTATTACTATTATTATTCAACTTACAAATTGCATAGTGAATATATTCATTCAAAATCACGAGATCGGTTGATTTCATGACGGATAAATCATTTTCTTTCTACCTATGTGATTCTTTATTCTACTTTTTAGTGCTGTCTATAATACTAATGATTGTATGGGAGATGTATCAAAGGCTAAGAAGTTAAAAATTCTAGGACATGAACAATGGTTTCACAGTTATTTGATTTATAGATGCATTTATATTATTTGTCATGAATATTCAGATAGCTTTAATTTATATAACTCAAAAGTATTTTATCCTAACTTAGTTATTGTCTCCTTGTTTTCTTGTTATAGCTGTATAAATTTATGTTGTAAATAAACACACACGCGCAAAGACAATTTTATTATTGTTGGATCCGCAATTTATCTGGATCTTGAATTTTTAGGATTTTGTTGTATCCATGTACCTGTTGTAGTATCCATATCCGATATCTCATACTCATATTAGTGCAAAATAGCCCGTCAACATATATGGCACATGCCTTAGTGAGTGCTATATTATAGGGAAAAAATTAGAGAGAAGTACAAGCTTTAAGTTAGTTTGGTAACAAAAAGAAAGTTAGTAGATACCATAAATTTTAACTACCCGCATGAGAGGCTTAGGATGTTCAATATGCAACCTCAACCTGTGATGTAGATTGCGGACGATTGATAAGATAAGAGTAAGACACACAATGAGTGTTGAATTGTAATCTGATGCACAATTGCAACATGATCCCAAATGTGATTTTATGACCAAGGCCTAGATCAACTGGAGTTAATTAGACTACTTACGAAAATCCCTTTGGCACCTAAGGATCCATCTAGGTTTTAAACGATCTAGAGAACTTTAACATAATCCTCCAATGATAGTGATTTCTTTCACTTGATGCACATAGGCATTTTTCTTTCATGGTAAACACACGCGGTGTTGAACTAATGGATGAGGTGGCACTTCTATTAACTGTGGATTAGGTTTTGTTTGATAGAGCAAAATGAGAGTTTAGGATCCCCATCTATATCATTAATTTTCAGGTACATGATTCAAATATTTTTGTTTTCTCAAGTGTATTGATTGTGTTCAAATGTCAAATTATTAATTTCTTAAAAACTTCTATGCAGTCGGGACCAGATGAAAGGAGTATTCCTGGAAACACTATTGCTGTGCAAGCGGACATGCCTTATAGTGGTCTGACGTCATTTGGAACTGCATTTTTATCGAAATTTGAGTGCTCTCAGATGCCACATCCGGTATGTTGATCTTGGCCTAGAATCTGAAAATCCTCATGTAAAAGTCTGTTGGAAACTGACTGTTATCTTGTGTTTGCTAGCTTCTGGAGCACATAACATTTGTTGATACTCCAGGGGTTCTTTCTGGAGAAAAGCAACGAACTCAACGTAGCTATGATTTTACTGGTGTGACGTCTTGGTTTGCAGCCAAATGTGACCTTATACTTCTACTATTTGATCCTCACAAGCTTGATATCAGTGACGAGTTCAAACGTGTCATTGGATCTCTCCGTGGCCACGATGATAAAATACGAGTGGTTCTCAATAAGGCTGACCAAATTGACACCCAACAGGTGAACTTCTGTAGCATATATGTTTTCATGTGCAATACATTTTTATGCTTTGCCAAAACATATGATCTCTCCACGTTCCTCTTTATTGTTCCGGTTGCTTTTTTAACCAAGGGGTCTGTGGCCATCTTACCAGCTCATGAGAGTATATGGAGCATTATTGTGGTCCCTAGGGAAAGTTCTAAATACCCCTGAGGTCATGCGCGTTTATATTGGGTAAGCAATTTTATTTTTATGGCTGTCTCTAGTGATCTGTACTGAGATGTTGCTTTTAGTAGAAATTGGAATAAGAAAGAAAGTCTATATTGCTTCCCTCTTCGTTGAGTGTTAAAATTTGATTAAAAGAGTTCATTTCTTTGGACATTGAATATACTTTTTGCTACTGATGCTTGAGTATAACAGTGGATTTAATTGTTACATTCAACTTATTATTGCCATAGGTAATGCCGCTAAAATAATTGATAAATTCAGTGTATTTCATATCCTTAACCCTTTAATTCGAATGTTGCAGTTCTTTCAATGACAAGCCAGTAAATGAGGCAGTCATTGGTCCTATTGGAAGGGAGTTGTTTGAGAGAGAACAGGATGACCTTATATCTGATCTAAAGGATATCCCTAAGAAGGCTTGTGATCGCCGGGTAAGCTCTCTTGAAATCTTTCATTGGACCTTCAGTTGCAGTTCCTTCATCTACCAACATCTCTGCAGATCAATGATTTGTTAAGCGTGCCAGAGCTGCCAAGATTCATGCATATATAATCAGCCATTTGAGGAAGGAGATGCCAGCAATGATAGGCAAGGCCAAAACTCAGCAGCGGCTCATTGATAACCTGGAGGATGAGTTTGCCAAGGTATTACGTTCTCTTCATCCGTCTACATGTATTTGTTTGTAGAACTGAGAAAATTTTGAAATTTATACCATCTTGATTCCTTTCACTTTCATGGATATTTGTTCTCAATAATCATTGCAAAAACTCCCTTGACCATTTTCTAATGCTAATCCCCCTATACATGCGTGCATATTGGGATGGATACCACATATTATTTTGGTTGGACATGCCAATTTTACCCTCCCATTCTCTCCATTCTCTTAATCGATTCCCCAGAATCTGCACCCACGCCCTCTCTCGAGTCCCCCCCAAAAAAATAAAATAAAATAAAATAAAATAAAATAAAAAACTAGTTGCCCTCTAGATCTAATAAAATTTCCCAAATTTATATACTTATCCTCTTGTCCAACCTCCCTAAGTCCCAAATCTCCATCACATCGACTGCAATCATCCTCTAATTTGGTCGTTGGAGCAAAATGGTTGGGGAGAAGGTAAAAGAAGTGCAGAGCAATGCCTGCGAACGATAGAGTTTTCCAGAAGAACTTGCCGAGGTGGGACCTATCGAGGGCGAAGTGAGCGGGCTTTTGTCGCATGCGGGGAGGGCATAGTTGTCATAGTCAAAGCTAAGAGGAGGTGCCCTAACCTGTATTGGTGTAGTTGATGCATCAGATGAGGCAGAGGTGAAGCGCGTAGAGAAGGCGGAGTTGGCGTGGGTTCAATTTTTGTACACAAATTGAGAACATGTGCTGCGATTGGAGCAGGCAGAGTTGGGTCGAATGTATTGAGCATCATTGAAGCGGTTGGATCGGGTTGTTGGAGGCATTGACGAGCTCGGTTGTGGCACTTTAATTGATGATTCAGGTGGTCAATTTCCCAACTACAATTATAAGTGAGGTGATAATAAACTTGAATAGTTCCCCAACTACAATTGTAATTGAGGTGATAATAAACTTGAATTGATGCACTGACGCTCAAGAGGCAAGGACAAAAATGGTAAGTTGAGGAAGAAGATTACGAGGAATGAGACGAAAATTGCACCTAGCAATCAAATTAGTTTTTAAATTAAAATTTCCAAATGTTTGAAATTTTCCACATCTAAGTACAAGTTATCTACATATAAAAGAAGTGTCCACACATCATACATACTAAATTGACTTTGACTACTTATGGTTTGAAGGTGTCCGCCATTTCTTCTTCATAGTGCAAAAAGCCCACTTATACCAGTAAACTATCCACTTAAAATTTTGAAGAGGTAAATGTAGAAATCCCCTAATGTTGGGACTAAGTTTAATAATACCCCTAAAGTTCTATTTTGTTCACTCTCCTCTGTCAGACTCTTACCATCTGTTAAAATTGAATTGTCAAAGACTCAAATGACAAAATTACCCTTTTTTCTATTAGGTAACAAGTTTCAACCTTCTTCATCCTCTTCATCCCCAAATCTTGAGTTCCGTCTCACCCAATGTTGCTGTAACCCCATAACCCTCTATCACCCTCTTCTAGACTTGTTCCATCTTTCTTGCTAAAGCCCAATTCTTCTCTCCCCTCCCTCTCAATTTGATCTGAGCTCCTTCCCCTCTCTCTCTAATTTGATCTAAACGCCATTTCCTCTCTCTTGAGTCTTGATATGATCTTATCTAAATTTAATTGAAGCGAAATTTGTGTTGTTCAATGTTAAATTAGGAAAAGGGTTTACCAATGTGCACTATTGCTACACGTACACAGACCTTCTGGATTTTTATGAGTCATTTAGTTGTGACTTAAGAGTAAGTCAACTATTTTTCAACAATTATATGTTGAAAGTAGAATGAGCAGCAGGTCATCTATATGGCCCAAACTAGTCCATAACTTCCTATTAACTAAAATTAATCTCTGTACTTTTGGATAAAGGGGAGAAAAGTAATATCAGATTCTAAACAAGATAAGATAAAAAAAAAGGGTTAAATCAATTAAAGTTGCTCTTCCCTTCTTACTCCAGGCAACACCTTAATTTATTCTCATTATCTTCTATTAAATCCCTAATTTTCTTAACTTTTTAACATACTAATTCCTATTATTTCTCTTCCACCATCAAGCTGCAACATACCCCTCCTTCCTTTGTTACCAATTTCCATGTATGACCAAGTCCTTCACTACTCAACTTCCAATTTCTCAAGGAAAAAAAAAAAGAAACAAAAAGAAAACAACAAAAGAGAAGGAGATGATGGTCTCGACGAGAAGGGAACAATAGAGGGGATTTGTGGGGTGTGAGAGATAAGGAAGGAAAGAGAGAAGGGGGCGCTTAGATCACATCGGGGGGGGGGGGGGGGAGGATTGGGTTTGGGGGGGGGGGGGGGCAAGGAATTTCTGGAGAAGAAGAGACTTAAAGTGTTTTTAGACTGAAAAGGACAATTTGATCAATGAACAGTTCAATTTAACCGAATTGTTAAAGGTTTGATAGTTTTTTTTTTTTTTTTTTGCGGGCGGGGGGGGGGGGGGGTGGTGGTGGTGGTAAAGTGAACGAAATAGAATGTTAGGGGGTATTGTTAAACTTGATCCCAACGTTAGGGCGGTTTTGTGTATTTACCCCAAATTTCGATTTGCCCATGTGTCTTTCAAAATTATCTGCCTTTCTTGCAAACGTGTGTTATGCAACTATTCTTTGAAATCATCCACATCTAAGTACAATCTGTCTTCCTCTGGACACACATATGATACTAAATTGACTACTTTTGATAGAAGTTGTCTACCTTCTGCAACCCCTCTAACAATAAACTATCCACTTAAAGCTTTGAATTGTCCACATGTAGTTTAAAACTGTCTACCTTTCTTGCAAACATGTGTTATGCCGACTGTTGTTGAAATTGTCCGCGTCTAAGTACAAGCTATCTGCATATATAATAGAAGACAAAGAAATCAGTCATAAAGGCAGATAAATAATACATAAAGGTGATGTAAAATATGGGGATCACAATCGCCTTCAATCTAAAGAGAGGAAAAACTAGGATTTGAAAGAAAGGAACAAAGAAAAAAAAGAATAAGAACTTGATAAAATTTGAGCTTTGAAACACTAAAAAACCTTTAACGGGTCTGCATCAGCTTATCTGGTCGAGTTCAATTCTCAGATCCGCTCGGAATGGTCTGTCGGCTCGGATTTGAGCTTTGAGCTTGGATCGGCTCGTGTCTGAGCTGTCGGGTTGGCTCAATCCGGATTGGTCGGCTTGGATCTAAGGCGTCAGCTCGGGTCGAGCCAAAGCTGATCGACGCAGTGGAGACTGTGACGACAACGACGCGATAAAGATGATGAAGAAGACAGTGACAACGATGATGAAGACGAAGGCGACATCGATGACGAAGACGACGATGAGGTTTGTCGTGACGGCTCCCACGATCGGGATCTGAAGGCGAGGTTGAAGACAGTTGTTTACAGATCTGAATTAGCCTGGGAGCCTCGTCGGTAAGTCGGAGATGACAAAGTGAAAATCACCTAGAGGGGGGTTTGAATAGGTGATGACTATACTAAACGACAAATAATGTGGAATTAAAATAACTTGCTAGCAACCTAGCAAATACCAAATGCAATTAAATAAAACTTGCAAGAGAGTAAGCAATATAGAGTGCAAGTAAAGAGATAGTAGAGTTAAGAGAGAGAGAGTAAGCAATCGCAAACACGAGAGATTTGTTTCGAGGTTCGAGCCACTGCTTTACGTCCTCGCCTTCAACACTATGAAAGATTTCCACTATGACCGATCCCACTGGATCGTCAATCGGTTACAAGTTCTCACTAGAACTCTTCGGACTCACTAGTCCTCTCTCACGGTGCCGCAACACCAACTCGGACCTCACTAGCTCGCTGGAGGCTGCAACCTCTATAACTTCTTAATCGAAGGAAATCGGTGATCAACTCTTGACCACAAAATAACTCACAAGCACAACCCTATAATCAAGATGAGAAAGTGAAACTCTTTGGGATTGTGTAGTGAAAATAGTTTGTAGAGAAGTAGAGGGAAGGCTCAAGTTAAAACACAAATCTATGAAAATCTTTGGCTCAAAGAGAAATCTTTCGTAAAGAGGCTAAAACTTGTAAAACTTTGATCTAATGCTTAGAAATCTTGTTCTTGAGTTGTTTCATAGTCCCACTATTTATAGGGATGAAAACAAGGATAGAAAACACAATAGGGCCGTTGGGACAAGACTCAAAAAAGAAAAAATAGAAACTAGCCGTTGGGAGACAACTCAGCAGAAAATTCTTCTGCCGGTCAATCGGGCGGTCGACCGCCAATGGTCGAATTTTCGACCGTTGGGGAAAGCGGTCGACCGTCCGGTCGACCGAAGATCCCAACCAGAGAGTGAAACTCTCTGTCGGTCGACCGGGCCCAACAGAGAGCAATGCTCTTGCAGACGGTCGACCACCCGGTCGACCGAAGTGCACGCTTGCACTTTGGTGCATGTCGGTCGACCGACAGAACAATTTTGCTCTGCCTACGGTCGACTGCCCGGTCGACCGGCATGGGTCAAATGTCTTAATCTGGATATCTTTTCGAAACCAATCTTTTTCCAATGAAATTTTCTTTGATATATAAATACAAAATAGAGTTCTAGGGACTTGAAGAACTAGTGTGTGATCATGAATCAACAGCAAATAAAATAGAACTATATTTTGACAAAATTCTTTTCTAAAACAAAAACCAGGTTTTTTTTTTCCAAAACTTGTTTTTCAAAACTCGTTTTTCTAAAACTCGATAAGGAAAACGGTAAGAAGCATAGTTGTAAACTTTTGTTTGAAAACACAATTCTTTATCAAATGTGTGTGTGTGTGTCAATCCCAAAAGCTATCAACCTCTATCATCTTGGTTTTAACAAATGTTTATAAATCCTATCTAAAATAGAAAAAGTAAAAATACAATCTTGAAATAATCTTCTGTATATCACTTGATCATTGAGCTCTTCTAGTGTGCTTAGGCTCTAGGATCTAAATCTTCTTGACTTCCAAATGTGTGAGTCTTGTGATGAAGCCGAGATGCAATAAATAGTTTTACCTGAAAGTTTATTAAACAAACTTGTTAACAACATAACTACATATGGTTTGTTATCATCAAAACTAGGGCTAATGGCCTTTGGGCCAACAATCTCCCCCTTTTTGATGATGACAAAACATATGGAGTTATTACAAATAATTTGGGAAGAGACTTCAAGCGAAGCTCCCCCTAAACACATGCATATATAAAATATGACATAAAAAGCTAAATGCAACAATAAAAACATATATGTAGGATATGACAATCATGCTCTTATGCAACCCATCTATGCATACCGGGAATACAAAGTTATAAAGGTGTATGCACAAACGGTTACCCTCCGTCCATCCAGATTACCTCCAACCGCCGATTACAAGTGGTAGATGGGTGGATGATAAAGGAAATAATATACAGTATAAATGTACCATATACCACACATATAAAGACAATAGAGATATATACCATATCAGAAATATGTCCATACATACACTGAGGTTCATGCCAACCTCAAAATCAGATACATACCACACATAAAAATATATGTCCATAAAACAAAGCAAATGTCTACACATAAATCCAAATACATAAAATAAAACACAAAAGTAAACACTACCAAATATAACTCTTCCAAAGATAACTCCATCAAAATCTCTCCCCCTCTTTGTCATCAACAAAAAGGGTCAATCCTCTTGAAAATTTGGGTTTTCTGGAGGTGCTGGTGCCTCAGGAACAACTGGAGGAGAACCCATGTGTCGAACGGAGGACCCATCATAGGAAGCGGCTGCGATTGGCCACTCGGAAGTGGAAAAGGGGCCAAGCGTTCCTACTATAGGTATCGACACAGGTCTGGAGATAACGAATAGAGGCACAAATATACTGGAGATCATTGTCAACTCTCTGCTCCAGCTGCTGGAAGTGAGCGGACATACTCAGGTTATGCTCCCGAAGCTGAGCAGAAAGGGCTAGATACGGATCAAAGGAAGCAGAAGATGCATAAGAGGATCCATGAGCAACAGCTGGAATGATAGGAGGAGGCTGAGGAGCAGGAACATGCTCCCTAGCACGCATCCTCTTGAGAAGAGTGCTGTTGATATTGACTGACGGTTTGATGGACCGTTCAGTGGAGAGATCAAACTTTAGTTGCTTCAAAAGGCGAGTGATAAGCATCCCAAAGGAAGTGCCGGTTTGGGATCAAGAGATGATCAGATGTCATATAATCAATGATGAGTTTGTGAATGCTGACTCTAATGCCTTTCAGAAGGAAATTGATCAGAAGTGGAGCAGAACCCCTATCATCACTATACTCTCCTGATTTTGGCAGGAGGTTATAGAAAACTATCTTAGTTAGGACTTGGGCGATGAGAGTGTAATGCTTCACCTCCTCATTCCTAACTAAAGCAGGGTTATCATCATCATGGAGCAAAAAAGAGGCGGTGAGGGCACTCGCCGTCAGGTTACTCAAAATCATGTAAATCAACATTGTAAATGTCTACCCCCTCACAGGAGAGGTGTAGCAGATGTGCAAATTTATCTAGGAAAATGTTGATATCTTTACCCAATACTCTAGACCTGATATGATTGTTTTGGAAGGACAGGTTAGAATAAAAATAATATACAAGCTCAAGATATACTGGTTTTTTAATAGTGACAAAGTGTTCGAGTGAACTTGTACTCAAAATAGCAGCTAGATTAATGTGCTCAAAATCAGCAAGTACCACAGTTCTACCAAAGATTACAGTTTTGTTATGGATGATAGAAAATCTATGAGATACATTTTGAGAAATAAAGAGGTTTGAAGAGGACTTAGGGGTTTTCTCCTTCTCATATCTGGATCTCTTGGACATATTGAAGACAATAATCAAGATTATGACACGAATAAAGATAGATTAACTAGAAAATTTTAGGAAATTAAAGAGATTTAGGAAGAAAATAGATTATACCTTCAAATCCCAAATGAACTTCCTGAAAGTAGCAGATCTGGAGCCTGGAAGTATTTTTAACAATTTTTATTGGAAGAATTTTGAATTGTGAAGGATTAGGAAGGGTTGGATTTGGTTGAGGATGAAGAGAATTGAAGAGGAAAGGAGAAGTCAGTGGAAGGAGAAGAAATGAGAAGGATTGAGGAGTTAGGGTTTTTATAAAAACCGGGTAAAAACAGCAGACTCGCACCTCGGTCGACCTCTCGGTCGATCGGGGCTAATCGAGACCAAACTCGGTTTTAGTCGGTCGACCGGCTTTGGGTCAAATTTTTTATTTTTACTGCCACGCTATGTCGGTCGACTGGTACTGTGCCAGGTCAACTCGGTCGACCGACTGGTCGACCGGGACAGCCCAAAAACTGTTTTAAAAATAAGATATTAAGGGTTTTTGAAAATAAGTTTTTATTGGTCAGTTTAATACATAACTTAAGAGAAATATTTCAGAAATTATATTGGCATGAGAAATACACAAAAATATTATATTATTATTATTTATTAAATAGACAATATAATTTTTAATATTTAACTCATAATTCAAGCAATAAATTGAGATATTAAAGCCGAATATCCTTTACGGGTTCTGAATTTATCCTCGTCATTCCTCTAGATAAGAGTTGAGGCGCGCAATTGCTATCTTTATTTATTTGCTTAAATATGATTAAAATATAAAATAAAATATTCATATTTGACAATATGTATATGGATACAAAAATATTTTAAGGAAGTACTCTACATATGGTCATCAAACAGGACTATTATGGAAATAAAATCAAACTAAGTAGACTAGATAAGATACAAAAACAAGAGTGTGCAAGTCTACGCAACAAGGATATATTAAAAAAAATAAATCTAGCTTACTCTATACATGCAAAGATCTAGCTAGAAAAGAAATATTCAAGTGGAGAAGTTACCAAACCACGGGCAATCTCCAAAATAAGTGCCTCTTGATAGTGATGCAAGTGACGGTTGATTCGTTTAGCTTCGATGCATCCACCACTCAGGCACCATCTCCCCCTAAGTCTTGGAGGAGGACGACACACTTGTATCACTCAAATTTGGTGTGTTTTTTGGTACCCAAATCTTTTGGGTCCTATGAGGTTAGTACTTTCTCGAACCCAAAATTCTTATTAATCATATTTAATTTTGCATAACAAAATTTAGCTAAATGGCCTTTGCGGCCGCAATGTGCACATGCGTACACTTTACCATACATAAAGGCATGCTTGTGTTGATGTGTGTGCGTGCATGTTTTTCATGATGTGTGTTTGATGCATGAGATGTATGTTTCTTTTGGATTTTTTCCTTTGGAAACATAGATGCAAACTTGTTCATATCAAAAACATACTTTTTCAAAGTTGTATCCAAAATCTCAATGCGTTTTTGAATATCCAAAATTTCATTTTTATTACAAGTGATATTTGGGTTTTTACCCTTACAACTAGTTTTGTATTTTTCAAAATCCTTTTTCATTTTATCAAGAGAGTTAGATAAATCGTTTTTCTCATTAAAAATAATTTCTAGCTTTTTTAAAAGGTCATTTTTCTTTTTCAATTTTGTGTTTTGTGCAAGAGAAATTTCATATCTATTTTGTAGTTTTTCCAAAATTGTGTTAATTCATCCATGGTCAAATCATCATCTTTTAAAGAGTTTTCAAGATTTACCGTGGAAGCTTCATCATCGTGTGCCATGAAGCACATGTGTGTGGTGTCAATCTCCTCTTCGGATTCCGTCTCCGAATCATCCCAAGTGGCAACCATTGCCTTCTTTTTCTTATGCACGTTCTTGGAGGTAGTGACTTGTAGTGAGGGGCAATCCACAATTAGATGACCCGTCCTTTTGCAATGAAAGTAAGGACCCGTTTCCTCCTCCTTTTCAAGTCTTGATTTCTTCCTTTTCGGAAGTTGCTTTGTCTTCCGTTCTTGTAGAACATCTTGCCCACCTTTCTAATGAGCATGACAAAGTCTTCATCACCGTCTTCCGATGATTCATTTTCATCAATGAAGGATGGGGTATAGCCTTGAAAGCTATTGTTTTCTTCTTTGAAGTCTCCCTTTCTTTTCTTACTTTCATTTCTATCTCATGGGTTTTGAGATTTCTAATGAAGCGGGAGAAGTCCATCTCCTCTCTATCGTTGAGCTCCTTGAGGGTTGTCGCCTTGACTTCCCAAGTTTTAGGAAGAGCTCTAATGACCTTCCAGATCTTTTGGTCATTATCAATCGTGTCACCTAAAGAAGATAAACCATTAGTGATCTTAGTGAACCGAGTGAGCATCTCATCTATATATTCATTTTCAAGCATATAGAAATTCTCATATTGAGAACGGAGCTAGTCAATCTTAGATCTTTTGACTTGAGACGTTCCCTCATGAGTGATTATAAGATCATTTCAAACTTCATAAGCAGATTTACAAATTATAACACGAGAAAGATCATCATCATTTAATGCTTGTGTGAGTGCATATTGGGCTTTGGCATTGGCTTCATAGTCCTTGGCAGTTGCTTCGGACCATGTATCCTCATCACCGTGAGGTTCAACAAATTCTTTGGTAATGGTCTTGGTAACTCTAACTCCTAGAGATTTAAGAAATAGGTTCATTTTGACCTTTCAAATAGGGAAGTTCAACCCATCAAATTTAGCTGGGGACTTGATGCTAAAGGAGTCGTGTGATGCCATGAAAACAAGTAAGCACACAAACAAAAAATAAATGCAACAAATGAATATAGCCAAATATAAGAGGATCTCTCTAAGGTGGTTAAACCAAAAACTAGGGTTAGGCTCTGATGCCAATTGAAAATCACTTAGAGGGGTGAATAGGTGATGACTATACTAAAACGCAAATAATGCGGAATTAAAATAACTTGCTAGCAACCTAGCAAATAGCAAATGCAATTAAATAAAACTTGCAAGAGAGTAAGCAATATAGAGTGCAAGTAAAGAGAGTAGAGTTAAGAGATAGTAAGCAAAATGCAAACACGGGAGATTTGTTTTGAGGTTCGAACCACTGCTCTACGTTCCCGCCTTCAACACTATGAAGGATTTCCACTATGACCGATCCCACTGGATCGTCAACCGGTTACAAGTTCTCACTAGAACTCTTCGGACTCACTTGTCCTCTCTAATGGTGCCGCAACACTAACTCGGAGCTCACTAGCTCGCTCGAGGCCGCAACCTCTACAACTTTTCAATCGAAGGAAATCGGTGATCAACTCTTAACCACAAAATAGCTCACAAGCACAACACCTATAACCAAGATGAGAAATTGAAACTCTTTGGGATTGTGTAGTAAAAATAGCTAGTAGAGAAGTAGAGGGAAAGCTCAAGCTAAAACACAAATCTATGAAAATCTTTGGCTCAAAGAGAAATCTTTTGTAAAGAGGTTAAAACTTATAAAACTTTGATCTAATGCTTAGAAATCTTTATTCTTGAGTTGTTTCATAGTCTCACTATTTATAAGGGATGAAAATAAGGCTAGAAAACACAATAGAGCCGTTGGGACAAGACCCAGAAAAAGACAAAATAGAAACTAGCTGTTGGAGACAACTCAGCAGAAAATTCTTCTGTCGGTCGACCGTCTGGTCGACCGCCAACGGTGGAATTTTCAACCGTTGGGGAAAGCGGTCGACCGTCCGATCGACCGAAGATCCCAACCAGAGTGAAACTCTCTGTCGGTCGATCGGGCGGTCGACCGGACCCAACAGAGCAATGCTCTTGCAGAAGGTAGACTGCCCGGTCGACCGAAGTGCATGCTTGCACTTTGGTACATGTCGGTCGACCCCTCGGTCGACCGACAGAGCAATTTTGCTATGCCTACGGTCGACCGCCCGGTCGACCGGCAATGGGCCAAAGGTCTTAATATGGATATCTTTTCGAAACCAATCTTTTTTCAATGAAATTTTCTTTGATATATAAATACAAAAAGGACATGAAGAACTAGTGTGTGATCATGGATCAACACCAAAATAAAATAGAACTATATTTTGGCAAAATTCTTTTCTAAAACAAAAACCAGGTTTTTCCAAAAGTTGTTTTTCTGAAACTCGATAAGGAAAACGGTGAGAAGCATAATTGTAAACTTTTGTTTGAAAAACACAATTCTGTATGAAATGTGTGTGTGTGTCAATCCCAAAAGCTATCAACCTCTATCATCTTGGTTTTAACAAAGGACTATAAATCCTATCTAAAATAGAAAAAGTAAAAATGTAAATCTTGAAATAGTCTTCTGTATATCACTTGATCTTTGAGCTCTTGTAGTGTGCTTAGGCTCTGGGATCTAAATCTTCTTGGCTCTCAAATATGTGAGTCTTGTGATGGGGCCGAGATGCAACAAATAGTTTTACGTGAAACTTTATTAAACAAACTTATTAACAACATAACTACATATGGTTTGTTATCATCAAAATTAGGACTAATAATGGCCTTTGGGCCAACACAAAGTCGTCGTCGAATCAGAATGGTGCCGATCTTGGCGACGACGTGGTGGCGAGGGCGGGGTGGCGAGATTGTGGCGATGTCGATGCGATGAAGTCGAGGGATTAGGAGGAAAGGGGATGGTGGTGCTTTTGGCTGGAGACCTTGGCGCGGTGGTGATGGTTGCAAAGGAGCACTGGGTGAAGCGGATAAGGCGCTGGAGATGGGGTGCTTGTCGCCGGCGAGGACAAAGAGGGGCGGCGGCAGGCGGGAACTGAAAAACACCTAGAGGGGGGTGAATAGGTGTAATTGCTAATCTAACATTCTTTTTAAAACTAAGATGGATGAAAGATGCAACGACCTCTCAAAACAAGACTAAGAGCCGAATACCCCGTGAGAGGTTCTGAACTCCTTCCTCCAATTCCCCTTTAATGGGTTAGAGGTGCGCAATGCAACCTTGTTGTATGAGAATTGATCGAACAAAGTATGAATAAAATGCAATGATGAAATGCACACAAGATATAACACAAGTATCACAAGCAATAACACAAGGAAATAAAACTCGATCTCAAGCAAGTAAATGAAAGCAATAGAGTGCAAGAGAAATTTAAAACAAGAATGGACACAAGGCAATCGCAAACACAAGATGTTTGTTTCGAGGTTCGAGCCACCGCTCTACTCCCCGCCTTCACCTCCGTGAAGGGTTTCCACTATCCACCGAGGACGATTACAACGGTCTACCGAAGACCCGAGCACCGAGCTCCACCAAGTACAATAACCTCTACCGAAGAGGTGTCTCCACAAGAACAAGAAGATCACAAGAACAAGAGTGATCACAACAAGATCACCAAACTCTTTTACAACACTCTCACTCTTTTTACAACTTCACTATAGAATGAGTAAGGGATTTTTGGCTCTATGAAGTGTAGTGAGAAAAACTCAGTTGTAGAGATGATTTTTGCTAGGGAACACAACTGAAAACTAGCTCAAGAATGAGTTGGAAATGGAGAGCTTAAACACTTTTCTTTTCTCTTTGAAAACTTTGAAAACTTGAGGATTTTCTTGGTGTTTTGTAAGAGAGTCTTCTCCTCTATTTATAGGGAGAGAAAAAGGTTTAAAACAATTTATTTAGACCTTATTTGCTCTGAAAAAGAACTGGAAAACCCTGAAAAAGTCTGCCAAAAAGCAATCTGGAAAACAGATTTCAGAATTGCACAAAAGAGGAAAGAGCCGTTGGCTTTTGCAGGCTTGGCGGTCGACCGGGCTGGTCGACCGCCAGCTCAGCTGGCAAAGAGCCGTTGGCTCGGGTCTTCTGGCGGTCGACCGGGGCGGTCGACCCAGAAAACCCGAGAGCAACTGCTCACAGTCGGTCGACCGGGGCGGTCGACCGACAGACGTGCACAAATGTGCACGTCCTGGCACTGGCGCCGGTCGACCGGCCGGTCGGCCGGTCAGCCTGAAACAGGAAAAACAGTATATTTTTTTGACTTAGAAAACTTTGTAAAATAGTTTTGGGTTTGAACAAACTTAAGTAACATGCTAGTAGGAGTATATAAACATGATCTAAACATGATATTTATTTTGTAAAACTTAGGGTCATGTAAATATCTACTAAGACATGAAACCAAATTTAAAACATGAAAACTTAAATACAAGACTCACATTTTAACAAACCCAAATTGTGTATGTGTATCCTAGAGCCAATATCCAACACTCAAACTTTAACATTCTATTCTTACAATGATTCTAAAGACTTCAAGTTCTTCAAGAGGGCTTTCACCATATGATCTTCAAAACTTGATTTCTTGAGCCCAAATTGAGTTGACTTGAGTCCAAAGCACCTTCCTTTAGGGAAGAATCCTTCTAGTTGAGTTAGAATCCTGAAACACACTTAAACAAAAAACAATATTAGTACAAATAACTAATATGTTTTGTAATCATCAAAACACAGTAAAAACGGGTGATTGTAACCTTGGGCCAACAATCTCCCCCTTTTTGATGATGACAAAACATATAGGTTATTTAAACAAAAATGGAATAGAGCTTGGAAAGCTCCCCCTCAAATAATGCTATGTATCAAAAATGTCAATGAAGAGCTAAATACATAAGGCATTGGAACACATTCGTTTTGTCAAAAACTCAAATACATCAAAGTAGTACACCATAAACAAACAAAACAACAAACAAACTTATACTTTTTCTCCCCCTTTTTGTCATACATCAAAAAGGGTTAAACAAAACAAAATATTAAAGAGAATTTATCTTTAAGAATCCATAATGCAAACATTCAACTCACCACAAATAAATGAAAATCTAGCATAATCTAGAGGTTTAGTAAAAATATCGGCAAGTTGAAAATCGGTAGAAACATAATCAATATCAATATCACCTTTCTCATAATGATCTCTAAGAAAGTGATACCTAATGTCAATGTGTTTGGTTTTACTATGTTGATTTGCATTCTTTGTCATGTGAATAGTACTAGTATTATCACAAAATATTTTAACATGATCAAAGTGTAAATCATAGTCAAGGAGAGTATGTTTCATCCAAAGAACTTGTGCACAACAAGCTCCGGCCGCAACATACTCCGCCTCGGCGGTTCAAAGGGCTACCGAATTTTGCTTTTTGGAAGACCAAGATACAAGACAATTACCTAGGAATTGACATGTTCCACTTGTGCTCTTCCTATCTACCCTACAACCCGCATAGTCGGCATCCGAAAAACTCTTCATATCAAATAGTCCGGTTTTCGGATACCACAAACCCATTTCAATAGTGCCCTTAAGGTATTTAATAATGCGTTTTACCGCTACTAAAGGAGACTCCTTGTAACGCCCCGATCCCGCGGATACGGAGACGTCACTGCGACGTATATACGCAGGTCAGAAATACCCTCACGTATATACGCTAAGCATCAGTACAGGCAAGAATCAGAGTACGAAGCAAGTGGTGCATTATACATTCCAACACATGAGTACAATTACAAAGTTATCACCAGGGGTGATCCAATATTACATGAATATTACATCACTGATATGCGCAATTGCGAGATTACAAGCAGATGTACAAGTATGAACAGTACAAAAGGGCACTCACGAGTTTACTAAAGGAAACTCGAGAGGCACACAGGGGGCCTGGAAGAATAGAGCTCTGAACGGTCTGCTGGAGATCCACGCTACCGCTGCGCCACTCTGATCAGCAACTGGGAGAATCCACACGCTCCAATCTCCATGACCTGGACATGAGAATCCAGGGGAGTCAGATGAAACTCCCCAGGCGAGTGGTGATACAAAAGCCAAGTGGCGAGCAAGGGTAAGCACATGTATAGAGATAAAACCAAATAAAGCCGAGGACGAGCAAATCTGATTGTATGGTTTCAGATCACGGCTCCATAAGACTAGTACGTCGAAGGAATAATCCAAACAAGGAAACCCTCATATATATACCCTTATCTTATGTCACCATAATCTAAGCACATACAACCAGACTGCACTCAAGACATGATAAGATAATAAGCAGGAGGCAAGTGGATACAAGGAGTAAAGCAGGGCATGAGCAGTTAATATAATAGTACTCATAAAACCGGAAATCCGATGTAAAATCCGATACAAGCAAGCATGGTAAGACATATCACAGATTCAAAGCCGTTTAAGCTGCAGGCTTCAGTATGCGTCCCATTCCACATACCTCTACTTACAACTTAAAGAGCCGGTTATTAGACACTTTATTATTACTCGTCTTACCCTGATATCTAGCTATGTGAACTAGCGTCCCAGCACACATAGATCCATATCCGAGTAAAGCAAGGTTGTTATTGGAAACCAGCGGGGGTATCAACGAACTATGTTTACAGTGGGTCCCGTGCATACCCGGGACCACGGCCCAGGATGTTCCGTTGCTTGGTGACGGAACCTACCGCAAGGCGATTCAGGAGGGACTTATGTATGCCCTTATCATGATGGTACCAGGAATAAGGGAGCCAGCTCTCCCCTCGGTCCCCTGGAGGCCCCAGGTCAGACCGGAACATGTAGTTGCACAACATTCCTAAAACCACTGTAAACACGAACACATATTGATAGCCGCATGTTTCCCCCGACCCGATGCAAGTTGTCTCATTTTATGATTTATTAGATTAATTATCCATTTACGGGAATAACAAGAGCAGGACATGATCAGGAATTCAGGAGTTCAGGTCACTGTATATAATACAGGATAACAGGTCACTGATCATGATACAGGATATCAGGTCACTGTACATAGTACAGGATAACAAGGCAGGGTTCCCGTAAATGTGATAATCACAGGTCAAGTATATCATGCTGGGTGTCAAGTGATAGCATGACAAGATGATGATATTGGCAGGTGACAAGTCATGTCAAGAGATTGATAATAATCCGGTGGCAAGTCATATCATAACAAGGGGTTTTGCCAAGAAGTAGCATGTCTGAGGTCAGGTGATAACACATCAGTTGACAGGTGATATACATGTTTTAAAAGTAATATGAAAACGACAAGTAGTATAGACAGGTGTCAGGCATGAAGTAATGGCATGGGGTAGAATAGTAGCTGAGCACAAACAAGCGGAGCTGAGCAAGCTGGAAGTACAGACAGCAAACAGTATTTAACACTGGAGCGTCTGGCGAGGTTACCGGGACGACTCGACTGAAGTACGAGCAGTAAATCTGGCAGCAACTCGCCTAGACGAATCTAGTGGTAAAGCGCTGAACGCTGATCATGATAACCAGGCGGAGCCAAAGACCTGACGGTCCCAATCACTTGACAGTGAGTGACCGGAGGCTGTAGAACTGAAAGACCTGCTGGTCACAATCACTAGACAGTGAGTGACCGGAGTCTGTGGATACCTGCAATGTTAGGGCCACAACATATGAAAACATGGAGGAAGTCAAGAGGAAAGCGAGATCACTCGTCCAACCAATAAAATAGGAAAGCAAGAGGATAGCGAGATTACTCGCCTAAAATATGGTGAAATCTCTGATATCCGGAATCCAGGAGATCAACGCTTCAATGCGTTAGAGAGAAGGTAATAGGTAGAGGGGGGGATCAAGAGAGAGAATAAGAGAGAGAAAGAGGAGAGAAGTGACATCCATCAAGTGATAAGCCATGTAATAGCCATATACATAATACATGACCCGAGAATAATGTTCATGTACAAAGAAGGAATCAACAATAGTCAACAGCCAAGATTAGTCGACTAGGGGTAATAATTAGTCGACTAATAGGAGAGTTAGTCGACTAATAGAAAGGGCAAGTCGACTGATAGGCTGCGTTTCAGAAAAAGGCCGGCGTTTCAAGAATGGCGTTTCAGGATGGG
Source organism: Agave tequilana (assembly GCA_038442645.1). NCBI lineage: Eukaryota > Viridiplantae > Streptophyta > Magnoliopsida > Asparagales > Asparagaceae > Agave > Agave tequilana. Next base: position 40,673 of record JAVJIF010023477.1, read on the forward strand.
TTAGTCGACTAGGAACAGGGGTTAGTCGACTAGTCTGCTGCGTTTCGCAAAACGGCGTCTCACGATGTCGCGTTTCATAGGTCCGCGTCTCATGAATCCGCGTTTCATAAGTCCGCGTCTCACCAGAAAGAGTTAGCCAATTTGGAATGAAAGAGCAGGTCGCGTTTCAAGAAAGAGCGCGTTTCTCAAGGTCGCGTCTCACATGGTCGCGTCCCACAAGGCCGCGTTTTCAAGAGGCACGTTTCCCAGATTCGCGTTTCCAAGATTCGCGTCTCAGGAAAGTTAGTCGACTAGGGAGAAGGATCAGTCGACTAGAAGGTTGCGTTTCAGAATAACAAGGCAGCGTTTCACAGGATTAGTCGACTGGGAAGGAGGGCTAGTCGACTAATAAGGAAAGTTAGTCGACTAATGACCAAGTCAAGTCGACTAACAGAGTGCAAATCAGGGAGCAGGATCCTGTTAAGTGCTGAGTTCACTGATATGAAAATGCAAGGGCTCTGATGAGTCATCCAAGTCTTGGAGAGTGAAGTTACTCGTCCAAAACGCCATCTAGAAGCAGGGAAAAAACACAAGTGAAGGAGATGGGTCCTTGGTTGAGTTGTCGTTAACTATCACCAAAACGATCACCGGAATAATCGCGAACGATTATTGGAAGATCCACGGCGATGTCTCCAACGAAGAGAAGCTCGGCCCCAATCCAAAAGGAGTGGCCGGCCCCCAGAGTCATGCAGGTGATGAAGAAGAACACGGCCCCCAATCCGAAGGAGTCGGCCGGTCTTTACCAGAGAAGGAAGGAGATGGTGATAGTGATGATGCTTGGTTCACTGCTGCAAGAAATGGAGGAGAAGATGAAGGGAAATGGTGGAGAACAAGTTGGCCAAAGGAGGGAGCATCAAGGCTGCGTTTGTTGCCTTTGCTCTCTGGAAACAAAGAGGAAGAAGAGAGAAAGAAGAAAAATGAATGGAGAGAGACGGAGGGGGTATTTATAGGCAAAGGAGCAATAATGGCAAGTTTGACTTTGGGGATGCCAAGTGAGACTTGTTCTCCCCACTCAAACGCAGCCCACAAAAGCAAGATGGCGTTTAGGCCAAAATTAGCCTAACGCGGGAATAAATGCGGCGTTTCAAGGGAGAAGCAAGGTGGCGTTTCACAAAAGGACAAAAAGGCATGATGCTTGATGGGAGTTGGTGGCAGCACATTAAATGAAGTGTGGGGAGAAGTGAAGAGAAGATCTTTGCATTAAATGCAAGATCCAAGGATGGTGAAGCTGGCGTTTGAGGAAGGAAAAAATGGAAAAAGACAAAATGGAATATCAAGGCAAAATCCCGGTATCTGGGAAAACACCAAAAACTCCGGAAAACCTCAAAAATAAAGTAATCCAGAAAGCTTCCCAAAAATTCTCAAAAATAATAAATATTATAAAATGATTTTTGGTGAAATCAGTTTTCAGAAATTCAATGCCATGTTCAAATTAAAAATCCTGAAGTCCGCCGTCAATCTCGGTCTACACCGGGTTGGCCGGGTTTTGATAAATTCTGAAAATTCTCAGAAAAAGTATTTAGATAGAAAATATTATTTTAAGAAATAATGTCTAAAGACACTATTAGAAATTCCAATCTGTTCGTAAATTAAAAATCCAGGAATCGGTCAACGAAACTGGCCGACACCGGTTTTGAAGATTTACAATTAAATCTAGGAAAATTCCAGAAAATCATAGAAAATCTAAAATATTAGAAAACGATGTTTAAAACTGAAATTGGTCAAATCGGAACACCAGAATGTCCAAACCGAGCAATACTCTGGGATCGGGCCTTCGGTTCAAACTAAGGTTGACTCCGAATCCACGAATCCAAATCCAAGACAAAACAATCATATAAAGAATTCAAAATACAAAACAAATACAGGAAGTAAATCGAAAAAATATGATCAGAAAATACGAATACGCAACTAAGTACGTATTCCGGGAACGGGGTGTTACACTCCATCCACCTTACAAAAAATTGCGTCCTCGCAATTTCGATAAGGGGTGAAATGAACACAAAAGATAGGAATGAGGATTATGCCAATCAAGATATGAATAACTATGAGCTGTCCTCCCAGACTGAACAACTATCTCAAGGCATTTCTGCACTTCTGCCGCATATATACATCCTCTGACGGTGCCATAATAATACTGATCTGATGTCTGCTTATAAAGAACACTGCCAGAACTTCAAAGGACTAACCCATTCTGAACAATATAAAGTGAGCTGACTTGGTAAGATAATCAATAATACTTCGATCAGACTGTGAGCTAAAGCTAATGAAATCCATAGTGCTGAAGTCCATAATATAATATAAAACCCTGCATAGTAAGATGTTATCCTTTTGCAGTAGAATCACTGACGGGCTGCATACTGGGCTTTGTTAACTCTGAAAGACGTAGCCAAGAATATAAAATAACTGTGAAGAATTTGGAATACTGACTTATGAATGATAAACCGACTGCAGATGAAACAGGAAGAAGATATCTGAGCCCTGCAAGATTTGTAGAATGGATCATTGACAAGGCCATGGCGATAGCTCAGATATAGTGATGGAACTCTGTTCAGCAGATCCATAAAAGTACGCTAGAAGAAATCCGAGGAATGGCTAGAGTGCCAAGCACTGAAGGGACTAGCCACGATGAAACCAAGCCTGGATGAGGTTATCGCGTAACACAGCTCAGGTGTCAAACATTAGGGTGCGGCGAGGCTAACGCTCTCCGAGACTCGCATATAGCGAAGTTCACGCGACGAAGCCAGCGCGTAACACAACGCTAAATGCTAAGCACCAGGGTGCAGCGAAACTCATACCTGGTTAGGTTCACGGATGACTAGAACACGACCCTCGCTTAGCGAGGCTAGCGGAACCTTTGGTCCACCAAATCAATAAAAACTGCCAGGAGTTATTGGCTCTGAGAATATGATCAAGAAATTATAATAACTGAGACGTGTCCCGAATGCTGTCTTCTGAATAATAATTCGGACGGCATATTAGCTCTGAGAAAACCCGAGTTCCATGATCATAGTCGAAGAAATCATGATCGCTATTAGAGTAATAGAAAATATCATAACTCCATCTGCCAGAAGTCCTGATTCTGAAATGTCGTTATATATACTGACACTTCTAATGAATTGATGCAATCTATCCGACTTACATAAGTGACGACTACTCTGCTTGATGTGCTAGTCTCCCATGATGTATCCAGAATATAAGAATATAACGCGGGGCCGAAGATCTGCCTAATATAAGATAATGTGATATACCAGAGTCGAGAAGCGCCAGAACATAATTAGAACGAACCACATCTGCCCGGCTGTTACCTCACTAGTCAACACATATCTTAAGTTGGCATAAAGATCACGAAAATCAGAATAAATCAGAATAACAAAATAGAAGAGATAGGAATCATGAAATAAGGAGAAAAATAGGACGGACCAGGATTGAAGGTGATTGGACAATGAGGAGGATATGATATAGAGAATTTTACCAACTCCCGGACACATTAAAATGGGGATAATAATTACGGTCAGTACTTCAAGGATTCCTCCTTCAGACATTGAGCATCCTTCCTGTTCTTACTCCATCATCTTGAGCATCCTGACTTCCTCTTCAGTTAGATCATATGTTTGCTTCCCTTTACCATGTGCCCTAGTTCTTGGTCTCCTTTGTATATGACTTCATGCTGGATGCTGGGGATGAAGTGAGGTTATTCTGACAGTAGGTCTTGGATTTCCTCACAACGGTGATACTGGATGAGTTGATCTGATCGGTGTAATGTTCTCTGCTCCCTTGAACAGACCGTCACCTTTCAACTAATCTCTGAACCCGTGTATGACATAATTCATAGCCTTTCTGGTGGTTGTGTTGTAGATGCCCAGCTCCAGACAATATCCACCGGTCATATGTTGTGGGCAGGGTTAGAGGGATGGCTTAGCTAGTAGGGCGTCCAGAGGCCTGTCTGAGCCTTTACTTCCATCAATTAAGAGGGTCTCTTCACCAACTTCATCTGCAACTCATCCTAATCTTTCTCCTCTGGGTCCATTCCACTTCCCGGATGATGACTGAAGAACTTGAGAATACTCCTTGGGCTGCTTGGGGATAAGAAACATCTTGATTCTCACCTTCATTTCTCACTTAAGATATTGCTTGCTCGGTTCTCCTTATCGGCCACCATGTAAAACACCGACCGACTTTGCCTTAGGAATTTTGCAGTGTACTTATTTACAATCCAATCTCCCTACCGCAATTTGATAAATCATTCTTTCATTTCTTTCTGAGCCATTACAGAGAAGAATCTTCTTATAAAAATCCTTCAAGACTTAGTCCCAAGTGATGGGCTTTTCCAGTCTTACTGCTTCTACCAACCACCACGCCTTGGCCATACCTTTCAACTGGATCCTGGTCATTCCCACTTAGTTCTTCGTCAGGGACCCGAGTTGACTTAGAAGATCCATCATGTTTACTGACCACTGCTATGCATCCAGGGCTTCTCCATGCTTGAAAAGATTGCCGGCTGTAATTTCCTGAAATCTAACATGTCGCCTGGCTTCTGTTCCCGGAGTGCAACCAATGATCCTTGGTGCGGGACCTTCGCCTGTACTTGATCGTGTCTTATCATATCTTGCAGAGATAGTCTTAAATCAAGATTCTCTCCATTAGGGTTACCCTAGGAAGAACCAGAACCGTTATGATTTCCCCATCTTTTCATGTCCGAGTTGGTCCAAGAATAACAAGAAACTGAAGTATGAAAGGATGGGAGAACTTCAGAATTCAAGGATAAGATTATCAAGAGAGAATGGATAACTTTGTACTTGTAGTTGGATTGTATAACCAGGACTCATGCATTCCAGTTGCAAATTTCCTTACCATTAATTTGCCGTCTGGACGTACTGAGGAGGTGAGAGCCTAAGCTCTGATACCAACCTGTAACGCCCCGATCCCGCGGATACGGAGACGTCACTGCGACGTATATACGCAGGTCAGAAATACCCTCACGTATATACGCTAAGCATCAGTACAGGCAAGAATCAGAGTACGGAAGCAAGTGGTGCATTATACATTCCAACACATGAGTACAATTACAAAGTTATCACCAGGGGTGATCCAATATTACATGAATATTACATCACTGATATGCGCAATTGCGAGATTACAAGCAGATGTACAAGTATGAACAGTACAAAAGGGCACTCACGAGTTTACTAAAGGAAACTCGAGAGGCACACAGGGGGCCTGGAAGAATAGAGCTCTGAACGGTCTGCTGGAGATCCACGCTACCGCTGCGCCACTCTGATCAGCAACTGGGAGAATCCACACGCTCCAATCTCCATGACCTGGACATGAGAATCCAGGGGAGTCAGATGAAACTCCCCAGGCGAGTGGTGATACAAAAGCCAAGTGGCGAGCAAGGGTAAGCACATGTATAGAGATAAACCAAATAAAGCCGAGGACGAGCAAATCTGATTGTATGGTTTCAGATCACGGCTCCATAAGACTAGTACGTCGAAGGAATAATCCAAACAAGGAAACCCTCATATATATACCCTTATCTTATGTCACCATAATCTAAGCACATACAACCAGACTGCACTCAAGACATGATAAGATAATAAGCAGGAGGCAAGTGGATACAAGGAGTAAAGCAGGGCATGAGCATTAATATAATAGTACTCATAAAACCGGAAATCCGATGTAAAATCCGATACAAGCAAGCATGGTAAGACATATCACAGATTCAAAGCCGTTTAAGCTGCAGGCTTCAGTATGCGTCCCATTCCACATACCTCTACTTACAACTTAAAGAGCCGGTTATTAGACACTTTATTATTACTCGTCTTACCCTGATATCTAGCTATGTGAACTAGCGTCCCAGCACACATAGATCCATATCCGAGTAAAGCAAGTTGTTATTGGAAACCAGCGGGGGTATCAACGAACTATGTTTACAGTGGGTCCCGTGCATACCCGGGACCACGGCCCAGGATGTTCCGTTGCTTGGTGACGGAACCTACCGCAAGGCGATTCAGGAGGGACTTATGTATGCCCTTATCATGATGGTACCAGGAATAAGGGAGCCAGCTCTCCCCTCGGTCCCCTGGAGGCCCACAGGTCAGACCGGAACATGTAGTTGCACAACATTCCTAAAACCACTGTAAACACGAACACATATTGATAGCCGCATGTTTCCCCCGACCCGATGCAAGTTGTCTCATTTTATGATTTATTAGATTAATTATCCATTTACGGGAATAACAAGAGCAGGACATGATCAGGAATTCAGGAGTTCAGGTCACTGTATATAATACAGGATAACAGGTCACTGATCATGATACAGGATATCAGGTCACTGTACATAGTACAGGATAACAAGGCAGGGTTCCCGTAAATGTGATAATCACAGGTCAAGTATATCATGCTGGGTGTCAAGTGATAGCATGACAAGATGATGATATTTGGCAGGTGACAAGTCATGTCAAGAGATTGATAATAATCCGGTGGCAAGTCATATCATAACAAGGGGTTTTGCCAAGAGTAGCATGTCTGAGGTCAGGTGATAACACATCAGTTGACAGGTGATATACATGTTTTAAAAGTAATATGAAAACGACAAGTAGTATAGACAGGTGTCAGGCATGAAGTAATGGCATGGGGTAGAATAGTAGCTGAGCACAAACAAGCGGAGCTGAGCAAGCTGGAAGTACAGACAGCAAACAGTATTAACACTGGAGCGTCTGGCGAGGTTACCGGGACGACTCGACTGAAGTACGAGCAGTAAATCTGGCAGCAACTCGCCTAGACGAATCTAGTGGTAAAGCGCTGAACGCTGATCATGATAACCAGGCGGAGCCAAAGACCTGACGGTCCCAATCACTTGACAGTGAGTGACCGGAGGCTGTAGAACTGAAAGACCTGCTGGTCACAATCACTAGACAGTGAGTGACCGGAGTCTGTGGATACCTGCAATGTTAGGGCCACAACATATGAAAACATGGAGGAAGTCAAGAGAAAGCGAGATCACTCGTCCAACCAATAAAATAGGAAAGCAAGAGGATAGCGAGATTACTCGCCTAAAATATGGTGAAATCTCTGATATCCGGAATCCAGGAGATCAACGCTTCAATGCGTTAGAGAGAAGGTAATAGGTAGAGGGGGGGATCAAGAGAGAGAATAAGAGAGAGAAAGAGGAGAGAAGGTGACATCCATCAAGTGATAAGCCATGTAATAGCCATATACATAATACATGACCCGAGAATAATGTTCATGTACAAAGAAGGAATCAACAATAGTCAACAGCCAAGATTAGTCGACTAGGGGTAATAATTAGTCGACTAATAGGAGAGTTAGTCGACTAATAGAAAGGGCAAGTCGACTGATAGGCTGCGTTTCAGAAAAAGGCCGGCGTTTCAAGAATGGCGTTTCAGGATGGGTTAGTCGACTAGGAACAGGGGTTAGTCGACTAGTCTGCTGCGTTTCGCAAAACGGCGTCTCACGAAGTCGCGTTTCATAGGTCCGCGTCTTGCCACAAGTCCGCGTCTCATGAATCCGCGTTTCATAAGTCCGCGTCTCACCAGAAAGAGTTAGCCAATTTGGAATGAAAGAGCAGGTCGCGTTTCAAGAAAGAGCGCGTTTCTCAAGGTCGCGTCTCACATGGTCGCGTCCCACAAGGCCGCGTTTTCAAGAGGCACGTTTCCCAGATTCGCGTTTCCAAGATTCGCGTCTCAGGAAAGTTAGTCGACTAGGGAGAAGGATCAGTCGACTAGAAGGTTGCGTTTCAGAATAACAAGGCAGCGTTTCACAGGATTAGTCGACTGGGAAGGAGGGCTAGTCGACTAATAAGGAAAGTTAGTCGACTAATGACCAAGTCAAGTCGACTAACAGAGTGCAAATCAGGGAGCAGGATCCTGTTAAGTGCTGAGTTCACTGATATGAAAATGCAAGGGCTCTGATGAGTCATCCAAGTCTTGGAGAGTGAAGTTACTCGTCCAAAACGCCATCTAGAAGCAGGGAAAAACACAAGTGAAGGAGATGGGTCCTTGGTTGAGTTGTCGTTAACTATCACCAAAACGATCACCGGAATAATCGCGAACGATTATTGGAAGATCCACGGCGATGTCTCCAACGAAGAGAAGCTCGGCCCCAATCCAAAAGGAGTGGCCGGCCCCCAGAGTCATGCAGGTGATGAAGAAGAACACGGCCCCCAATCCGAAGGAGTCGGCCGGTCTTTACCAGAGAAGGAAGGAGATGGTGATAGTGATGATGCTTGGTTCACTGCTGCAAGAAATGGAGGAGAAGATGAAGGGAAATGGTGGAGAACAAGTTGGCCAAAGGAGGGAGCATCAAGGCTGCGTTGTTGCCTTTGCTCTCTGGAAACAAAGAGGAAGAAGAGAGAAAGAAGAAAAATGAATGGAGAGAGACGGAGGGGGTATTTATAGGCAAAGGAGCAATAATGGCAAGTTTGACTTTGGGGATGCCAGTGAGACTTGTTCTCCCCCTCAAACGCAGCCCACAAAAGCAAGATGGCGTTTAGGCCAAAATTAGCCTAACGCGGGAATAAATGCGGCGTTTCAAGGGAGAAGCAAGGTGGCGTTTCACAAAAGGACAAAAAGGCATGATGCTTGATGGGAGTTGGTGGCAGCACATTAAATGAAGTGTGGGGAGAAGTGAAGAGAAGATCTTTGCATTAAATGCAAGATCCAAGGATGGTGAAGCTGGCGTTTGAGGAAGGAAAAAATGGAAAAGACAAAATGGAATATCAAGGCAAAATCCCGGTATCTGGAAAACACCAAAAACTCCGGAAAACCTCAAAAATAAAGTAATCCAGAAAGCTTCCCAAAAATTCTCAAAATAATAAATATTATAAAATGATTTTTGGTGAAATCAGTTTTCAGAAATTCAATGCCATGTTCAAATTAAAAATCCTGAAGTCCGCCGTCAATCTCGGTCTACACCGGGTTGGCCGGGTTTTGATAAATTCTGAAATTCTCAGAAAAAGTATTTAGATAGAAAATATTATTTTAAGAAATAATGTCTAAAGACACTATTAGAAATTCCAATCTGTTCGTAAATTAAAAATCCAGGAATCGGTCAACGAAACTGGCCGACACCGTTTTTGAAGATTTACAATTAAATCCAGGAAAATTCCAGAAAATCATAGAAAATCTAAAATATTAGAAAACGATGTTTAAAACTGAAATTGGTCAAATCGGAACACCAGAATGTCCAAACCGAGCAATACTCTGGGATCGGGCCTTCGGTTCAAACTAAGGTTGACTCCGAATCCACGAATCCAAATCCAAGACAAAACAATCATATAAAGAATTCAAAATACAAAACAAATACAGGAAGTAAATCGAAAAATATGATCAGAAAATACGAATACGCAACTAAGTACGTATTCCGGGAACGGGGTGTTACACTCCATCCACCTTACAAAAATTGCGTCCTCGCAATTTCGATAAGGGGTGAAATGAACACAAAAGATAGGAATGAGGATTATGCCAATCAAGATATGAATAACTATGAGCTGTCCTCCCAGACTGAACAACTATCTCAAGGCATTTCTGCACTTCTGCCGCATATATACATCCTCTGACGGTGCCATAATAATACTGATCTGATGTCTGCTTATAAAGAACACTGCCAGAACTTCAAAGGACTAACCCATTCTGAACAATATAAAGTGAGCTGACTTGGTAAGATAATCAATAATACTTCGATCAGACTGTGAGCTAAAGCTAATGAAATCCATAGTGCTGAAGTCCATAATATAATATAAACCCTGCATAGTAAGATGTTATCCTTTTGCAGTAGAATCACTGACGGGCTGCATACTGGGCTTTGTTAACTCTGAAAGACGTAGCCAAGATATAAAATAACTGTGAAGAATTTGGAATACTGACTTATGAATGATAAACCGACTGCAGATGAAACAGGAAGAAGATATCTGAGCCCTACAAGATTTGTAGAATGGATCATTGACAAGGCCATGGCGATAGCTCAGATATAGTGATGGAACTCTGTTCAGCAGATCCATAAAAGTACGCTAGAAGAAATCCGAGGAATGGCTAGAGTGCCAAGCACTGAAGGGACTAGCCACGGATGAAACCAAGCCTGGATGAGGTTATCGCGTAACACAGCTCAGGTGTCAAACATTAGGGTGCGGCGAGGCTAACGCTCTCCGAGACTCGCATATAGCGAAGTTCACGCGACGAAGCCAGCGCGTAACACAACGCTAAATGCTAAGCACCAGGGTGCAGCGAAACTCATACCTGGTTAGGTTCACGGATGACTAGAACACGACCCTCGCTTAGCGAGGCTAGCGGAACCTTTGGTCCACCAAATCAATAAAAACTGCCAGGAGTTATTGGCTCTGAGAATATGATCAAGAAATTATAATAACTGAGACGTGTCCCGAATGCTGTCTTCTGAATAATAATTCGGATGGCATATTAGCTCTGAGAAAACCCGAGTTCCATGATCATAGTCGAAGAAATCATGATCGCTATTAGAGTAATAGAAAATATCATAACTCCATCTGCCAGAAGTCCTGATTCTGAAATGTCGTTATATACTGACACTTCTAATGAATTGATGCAATCTATCCGACTTACATAAGTGACGACTACTCTGCTTGATGTGCTAGTCTCCCATGATGTATCCAGAATATAAGAATATAACGCGGGGCCGAAGATCTGCCTAATATAAGATAATGTGATATACCAGAGTCGAGAAGCGCCAGAACATAATTAGAACGAACCATCATCTGCCCGGCTGTTACCTCACTAGTCAACACATATCTTAAGTTGGCATAAAGATCACGAAAATCAGAATAAATCAGAATAACAAAAATAGAAGAGATAGGAATCATGAAATAAGGAGAAAAATAGGACGGACCAGGATTGAAGGTGATTGGACAATGAGGAGGATATGATATAGAGAATTTTACCAACTCCCGGACACATTAAAATGGGGATAATAATTACGGTCAGTACTTCAAGGATTCCTCCTTCAGACATGAGCATCCTTCCTGTTCTTACTCCATCATCTTGAGCATCCTGACTTCCTCTTCAGTTAGATCATATGTTTGCTTCCCTTTACCATGTGCCCTAGTTCTTGGTCTCCTTTGTATATGACTTCATGCTGGATGCTGGGGATGAAGTGAGGTTATTCTGACAGTAGGTCTTGGATTTCCTCACAACGGTGATACTGGATGAGTTGATCTGATCGGTGTAATGTTCTCTGCTCCCTTGAACAGACCGTCACCTTTCAACTAATCTCTGAACCCGTGTATGACATAATTCATAGCCTTTCTGGTGGTTGTGTTGTAGATGCCCAGCTCCAGACAATATCCACCGGTCATATGTTGTGGGCAGGGTTAGAGGGATGGCTTAGCTAGTAGGGCGTCCAGAGGCCTGTCTGAGCCTTTACTTCCATCAATTAAGAGGGTCTCTTCACCAACTTCATCTGCAACTCATCCTAATCTTTCTCCTCTGGGTCCATTCCACTTCCCGGATGATGACTGAAGAACTTGAGAATACTCCTTGGGCTGCTTGGGGATAAGAAACATCTTGATTCTCACCTTCATTTCTCACTTAAGATATTGCTTGCTCGGTTCTCCTTATCGGCCACCATGTAAAACACCGACCGACTTTGCCTTAGGAATTTTGCAGTGTACTTATTTACAATCCAATCTCCCTACCGCAATTTGATAAATCATTCTTTCATTTCTTTCTGAGCCATTACAGAGAAGAATCTTCTTATAAAAATCCTTCAAGACTTAGTCCCAAGTGATGGGCTTTTCCAGTCTTACTGCTTCTACCAACCACCACGCCTTGGCCATACCTTTCAACTGGATCCTGGTCATTCCCACTTAGTTCTTCGTCAGGGACCCGAGTTGACTTAGAAGATCCATCATGTTTACTGACCACTGCTATGCATCCAGGGCTTCTCCATGCTTGAAAAGATTGCCGGCTGTAATTTCCTGAAATCTAACATGTCGCCTGGCTTCTGTTCCCGGAGTGCAACCAATGATCCTTGGTGCGGGACCTTCGCCTGTACTTGATCGTGTCTTATCATATCTTGCAGAGATAGTCTTAAATCAAGATTCTCTCCATTAGGGTTACCCTAGGAAGAACCAGAACCGTTATGATTTCCCCATCTTTTCATGTCCGAGTTGGTCCAAGAATAACAAGAAACTGAAGTATGAAAGGATGGGAGAACTTCAGAATTCAAGGATAAGATTATCAAGAGAGAATGGATAACTTTGTACTTGTAGTTGGATTGTATAACCAGGACTCATGCATTCCAGTTGCAAATTTCCTTACCATTAATTTGCCGTCTGGACGTACTGAGGAGGTGAGAGCCTAAGCTCTGATACCAACCTGTAACGCCCCGATCCCGCGGATACGGACGACGTCACTGCGACGTATATACGCAGGTCAGAAATACCCTCACGTATATACGCTAAGCATCAGTACAGGCAAGAATCAGAGTACGGAAGCAAGTGGTGCATTATACATTCCAACACATGAGTACAATTACAAAGTTATCACCAGGGGTGATCCAATATTACATGAATATTACATCACTGATATGCGCAATTGCGAGATTACAAGCAGATGTACAAGTATGAACAGTACAAAAGGGCACTCACGAGTTTACTAAAGGAAACTCGAGAGGCACACAGGGGGCCTGGAAGAATAGAGCTCTGAACGGTCTGCTGGAGATCCACGCTACCGCTGCGCCACTCTGATCAGCAACTGGGAGAATCCACACGCTCCAATCTCCATGACCTGGACATGAGAATCCAGGGGAGTCAGATGAAACTCCCCAGGCGAGTGGTGATACAAAAGCCAAGTGGCGAGCAAGGGTAAGCACATGTATAGAGATAAAACCAAATAAAGCCGAGGACGAGCAAATCTGATTGTATGGTTTCAGATCACGGCTCCATAAGACTAGTACGTCGAAGGAATAATCCAAACAAGGAAACCCTCATATATATACCCTTATCTTATGTCACCATAATCTAAGCACATACAACCAGACTGCACTCAAGACATGATAAGATAATAAGCAGGAGGCAAGTGGATACAAGGAGTAAAGCAGGGCATGAGCAGTTAATATAATAGTACTCATAAAACCGGAAATCCGATGTAAAATCCGATACAAGCAAGCATGGTAAGACATATCACAGATTCAAAGCCGTTTAAGCTGCAGGCTTCAGTATGCGTCCCATTCCACATACCTCTACTTACAACTTAAAGAGCCGGTTATTAGACACTTTATTATTACTCGTCTTACCCTGATATCTAGCTATGTGAACTAGCGTCCCAGCACACATAGATCCATATCCGAGTAAAGCAAGGTTGTTATTGGAAACCAGCGGGGGTATCAACGAACTATGTTTACAGTGGGTCCCGTGCATACCCGGGACCACGGCCCAGGATGTTCCGTTGCTTGGTGACGGAACCTACCGCAAGGCGATTCAGGAGGGACTTATGTATGCCCTTATCATGATGGTACCAGGAATAAGGGAGCCAGCTCTCCCCTCGGTCCCCTGGAGGCCCACAGGTCAGACCGGAACATGTAGTTGCACAACATTCCTAAAACCACTGTAAACACGAACACATATTGATAGCCGCATGTTTCCCCCGACCCGATGCAAGTTGTCTCATTTTATGATTTATTAGATTAATTATCCATTTACGGGAATAACAAGAGCAGGACATGATCAGGAATTCAGGAGTTCAGGTCACTGTATATAATACAGGATAACAGGTCACTGATCATGATACAGGATATCAGGTCACTGTACATAGTACAGGATAACAAGGCAGGGTTCCCGTAAATGTGATAATCACAGGTCAAGTATATCATGCTGGGTGTCAAGTGATAGCATGACAAGATGATGATATTTGGCAGGTGACAAGTCATGTCAAGAGATTGATAATAATCCGGTGGCAAGTCATATCATAACAAGGGGTTTTGCCAAGAAGTAGCATGTCTGAGGTCAGGTGATAACACATCAGTTGACAGGTGATATACATGTTTTAATAATATGAAAACGACAAGTAGTATAGACAGGTGTCAGGCATGAAGTAATGGCATGGGGTAGAATAGTAGCTGAGCACAAACAAGCGGAGCTGAGCAAGCTGGAAGTACAGACAGCAAACAGTATTTAACACTGGAGCGTCTGGCGAGGTTACCGGGACGACTCGACTGAAGTACGAGCAGTAAATCCGGCAGCAACTCGCCTAGACGAATCTAGTGGTAAAGCGCTGAACGCTGATCATGATAACCAGGCGGAGCCAAAGACCTGACGGTCCCAATCACTTGACAGTGAGTGACCGGAGGCTGTAGAACTGAAAGACCTGCTGGTCACAATCACTAGACAGTGAGTGACCGGAGTCTGTGGATACCTGCAATGTTAGGGCCACAACATATGAAAACATGGAGGAAGTCAGAGGAAAGCGAGATCACTCGTCCAACCAATAAAATAGGAAAGCAAGAGGATAGCGAGATTACTCGCCTAAAATATGGTGAAATCTCTGATATCCGGAATCCAGGAGATCAACGCTTCAATGCGTTAGAGAGAAGGTAATAGGTAGAGGGGGGGATCAAGAGAGAGAGAATAAGAGAGAGAAAGAGGAGAGAAGGTGACATCCATCAAGTGATAAGCCATGTAATAGCCATATACATAATACATGACCCGAGAATAATGTTCATGTACAAAGAAGGAATCAACAATAGTCAACAGCCAAGATTAGTCGACTAGGGGTAATAATTAGTCGACTAATAGGGGAGTTAGTCGACTAATAGAAAGGGCAAGTCGACTGATAGGCTGCGTTTCAGAAAAAGGCCGGCGTTTCAAGAATGGCGTTTCAGGATAGGTTAGTCGACTAGGAACAGGGGTTAGTCGACTAGTCTGCTGCGTTTCGCAAAACGGCGTCTCACGAAGTCGCGTTTCATAGGTCCGCGTCTTGCCACAAGTCCGCGTCTCATGAATCCGCGTTTCATAAGTCCGCGTCTCACCAGAAAGAGTTAGCCAATTTGGAATGAAAGAGCAGGTCGCGTTTCAAGAAAGAGCGCGTTTCTCAAGGTCGCGTCTCACATGGTCGCGTCCCACAAGGCCGCGTTCCAAGAGGCACGTTTCCCAGATTCGCGTTTCCAAGATTCGCGTCTCAGGAAAGTTAGTCGACTAGGGAGAAGGATCAGTCGACTAGAAGGTTGCGTTTCAGAATAACAAGGCAGCGTTTCACAGGATTAGTCGACTGGGAAGGAGGGCTAGTCGACTAATAAGGAAAGTTAGTCGACTAATGACCAAGTCAAGTCGACTAACAGAGTGCAAATCAGGGAGCAGGATCCTGTTAAGTGCTGAGTTCACTGATATGAAAATGCAAGGCTCTGATGAGTCATCCAAGTCTTGGAGAGTGAAGTTACTCGTCCAAAACGCCATCTAGAAGCAGGGAAAAACACAAGTGAAGGAGATGGGTCCTTTGTTGAGTTATCGTTAACTATCACCAAAACGATCACCGGAATAATCGCGAACGATTATTGGAAGATCCACGGCGATGTCTCCAACGAAGAGAAGCTCGGCCCCAATCCAAAAGGAGTGGCGGCCCCCAGAGTCATGCAGGTGATGAAGAAGAACACGGCCCCCAATCCGAAGGAGTCGGCCGGTCTTTACCAGAGAAGGAAGGAGATGGTGATAGTGATGATGCTTGGTTCACTGCTGCAAGAAATGGAGGAGAAGATGAAGGGAAATGGTGGAGAACAAGTTGGCCAAAGGAGGGAGCATCAAGGCTGCGTTTGTTGCCTTTGCTCTCTGGAAACAAAGAGGAAGAAGAGAGAAAGAAGAAAAATGAATGGAGAGAGAGGGAGGGGGTATTTATAGGCAAAGGAGCAATAATGGCAAGTTTGACTTTGGGGATGCCAAGTGAGACTTGTTCTCCCCACTCAAACGCAGCCCACAAAAGCAAGATGGCGTTTAGGCCAAATTAGCCTAACGCGGGAATAAATGCGGCGTTTCAAGGGAGAAGCAAGGTGGCGTTTCACAAAAGGACAAAAAGGCATGATGCTTGATGGGAGTTGGTGGCAGCACATTAAATGAAGTGTGGGGAGAAGTGAAGAGAAGATCTTTGCATTAAATGCAAGATCCAAGGATGGTGAAGCCGGCGTTTGAGGAAGGAAAAAATGGAAAAACAAAATGGAATATCAAGGCAAAATCCCGGTATCTGGGAAAACACCAAAAACTCCGGAAAACCTCAAAAATAAAGTAATCCAGAAAGCTTCCCAAAAATTCTCAAAAATAATAAATATTATAAAATGATTTTTGGTGAAATCAGTTTTCAGAAATTCAATGCCATGTTCAAATTAAAAATCCTGAAGTCCGCCGTCAATCTCGGTCTACACCGGGTTGGCCGGGTTTTGATAAATTCTGAAAATTCTCAGAAAAAGTATTTAGATAGAAATATTATTTTAAGAAATAATGTCTAAAGACACTATTAGAAATTCCAATCTGTTTGTAATTTAAAAATCCAGGAATCGGTCAACGAAACTGGCCGACACCGGTTTTGAAGATTTACAATTAAATCCAGAAAAATTCCAGAAAATCATAGAAAATCTAAAATATTAGAAAACGATGTTTAAAACTGAAATTGGTCAAATCGGAACACCAGAATGTCCAAACCGAGCAATACTCTGGGATCGGGCCTTCGGTTCAAACTAAGTTGACTCCGAATCCACGAATCCAAATCCAAGACAAAACAATCATATAA